>JAAAKE020151514.1:0-12654 GCA_010014785.2 Anisolabis maritima
ATGTAAATATAAAAATACATTCGCCTAGTGCGAGTTTTATGTATTTAATAATTGTTTGAATAAATGTTAATGTTAATGTCCCTAGCTGAGAATAATAAAATAAAAAGATTTATTTAAAGTTATATTGGTCAATTAATTAAATAAATTCACATAAGTTATTATAAATTATTATACAATTCTATCGTTTGGAAGAAAACAGGTCTAACTCAAAAAATGTTTATTTAGAGAAAAAGCTTTTTGAAAATTTTTTCAAATTTTAAATGAGAATTAAAATGAAATGTTATTCTCTTTTACAGTGGTCTTAACCTTTTGAATTGCTGGCACTCCTTGAATTTTCAAAATTTGTACACGCATCCCCTTGCAAGAATATCACATTTTTTCTTTCTTTTACATATTGTATTTATGTAACATTTAGAATATAAAGTCTTGCAAAAAAAATTCAAAGATCCCCTGAGGGTCTCGCAAAATTGTATATATATTTATGTATATGTGTGTGTATTATAAAATAACTCAAAAACGAAAAAACATTCGTAGTTCAATTTTATAAGCTAGGTGCCCTTGTTGCATGCATCTTAAAGTTTCTCAATAAATAAAGAGTACTTTACTGTAGATATTTAGTTTTTTTTTGATTTTTTCAAAATTGGCTTTAACGATTTTGATTGAAATTCAAATATCAATTATCTTTTAGATGAAAGGTATTAACCCTTATCCGTCTCCCCTCCCAATAGTTTAGGCCCACTTTACTCTTGTGGGTTTTTAAGTTTTTTTGTTTTGTTTTCTCAAAATCGGCTCTAATAAAAAATTAATGGTACGAGTATTTCAATACTAGTATTTAAAAAAATATGCCGACATAAACTTCCTTAGCAAATAGTCCTACTAATAAGTACCTTAGTAAGTAAGAGAAATTTGTGTGATGTACGTTTAGTCACACTATAAATGTGGGGAGGGAAGGGTAATAAAAAAAGCAATTTTTTGTGAATTATCTGGTATATAAATGCAATTTATTCAAGAAAATTAAATAAAGAAACACAGTTTCTTGATCCTAATGTCTCGCACCCCTAAAGAAGCTTCTCACACCCCCGGTTCACAACCACTGATCTTTTACGTCGTTTAAAGTATCATATCTGTAGTTCAGCGTTGCTCGGTTTTTTTTTAATGTACAAGAAGAGCCACTAATAGAGACCTTTCAAAGCTAGGACTTTTGCAATTAGATATAAGACCTAAAGATAAAGTCATTCGTCAAAAATAGACTTTACTAAACAGAAATATCCTAAATATATTTTCCCAAAGATGAGATAGTTCTAGTACAATCGATTCTCCGAACCCGAATTAGTAAATACATTAAATTTTATCAAAATCGTTAGAGCCGTTTGCGACTTAGCTACTACGCCTCTTGAAAAATGACGCTCTGGAACAAAAATCAGAATCCAAGAAGCATTAATTCTATCAAATAAATGATAATATGACGGTATTTTTCACAAAAATAAAAAATGTTTTCTTTAATTCCAAGCATACATAATTGATCAGTCTAGACCAGGCAAGAGAAACAAATTTCTGAGAATCTGTCTTAATAAAATAGAGTACATTTACGTTGAAAATTTTCTTTTTAAGAGAATCTTTTTGAGAGGCCATATTTCTTCCAAATTACCGATATGCCAAATAGCTTCCAATGAAGAAAAGTAAAAAAAATGATTAAAGTAAAGGAAATTCTTGATTAAATAAATTCCAAACTTTACTATTTGAATTCTTTAATTAGAATTCAAAATATATACTTCTCTCTCCGAAACCGTCATTTTAAACTCTAATGGGCATTTTTTTTTTAATGAGAATCTTGAAATATGAAATTTTATACAGACCTAATGATATGATAAGAATAAGATATGAATAAAAAAACATTTTATTTAATCAGGAACGACCACGAGTTCCCAAACTAAGGTTAAGATTTCTCCTCCTTTATGACGGTTTCCTCTCTTCCTCCTGCTCTCCTATCAAGCGATGAGCTCGACTTCTCGGTTGCATCTATAATATTTTATTGAGCAATACAACTTTATCTGAAATGGTGTTAAAATAAGACCCCATGGGGAACAACTTAATACATTTTTTTCAGATAAAATTAATGTACGAAATTATTTTATATTAAATTTGGCATAATTAGCGCCTCCAGGATTCGAACCTGGATCTTCCGCTTTTGCGGAGGATGTGTTAGCTTTAGACTAGAACACAAGACACAGCATAATATTTTATACCGAAAAAAATACAAGAAAAGAAGAATAATAATTATTTTAATCTAATCTTCATATAACATTAATTAATTAATTTCAAAGGGATCAAAATTTTATTTTTATTTCTGTTGAAAAAATTTTCTACCACATATCCATTTGAAATAAGAACAATTTAAGAGGCCTATATAGCGGATTCTAGAAGAGTTTGGACTCCCATAATCTCATGAGTCAAAAATTTAAAAAAAAAGAAGTTTTCAAAAAATTTCCCAAACTGTCCACCTCTTTCTTTACGATGGCCTATGTTCTCACATAAGATTAAACTTAACAACTTCCACGTGAAGTTTATCTAAAAAGAAAATAGAATTTCCTCTCTGAATTGCGCCTTTGATCAAATCTCCGATCTCCTTATCTCTCTCGTCCACCCACTAGTGGCTTTACGTTTTCACTAAGTTTATCCATGATCATTAAAGTTTCACCGGAGATGATATCTGTTAAAAAAAAAACATTTCACAATAATAGGTCTATCAAAACAAAATAGGAAGGATTAACAAGCGGGCTAAAAAAAATTAGATTTTTTTTTAAATATAAAGCAATTTTATTTTTTTTCTACAATTTATTTTGGCATATAAATAGTTATTACATATATATTAATATATGTTTTATTTATATATATACGTATATATATTCCTTTGTCCCTACAAATTTATAAAATATAAAAACTATGTTTGTCCTGCGATAATTCACACATTTCGAGGGAGGTTTATTTCGAAGCTCCCTTATAAAGTTATCACTGATGTGTTCATATAGTCAGATCAAAGGCCGGCACGCCGAACGAATTTTTTGGGGGGGGGGGAAACGTAGGGCGTCTGTGAGGAGGAAGTATTTCAACAGATGTCTTTTTCTTCAATTTATTGTCGATTTATCAAAACAACAGCCTTCAAAAAATATATACCGTAAGAAGATTGTACAGATTTTGATAATGAGAAAATAAAAACCAAATTTATTTGTAACCAACCTAAACTTAATCAGGTTAGTGACTGTCACTGCATTTATGCTCAAATTGTCAGTTTCTACAAATTTATCTAACATTTCAATTCTTTTTCACATAGTGTTTTTATTATATGGGATTATATTTATAATATTAAAAAAAAACTTATTTTTCATACGTTTAGAAAACTAATTTAAAAAAGACACGATTTGAATTCTTGCTAATTAAGTTCAACTAGAACTCCTCTTAACTCATATGAGAATATGATTCCATGGGTTGCAGAAATCAGTTCATGTTTGGTTCCTGATACCCAAATGACCAACTCGCTAATAGCTTTTTCTAATAATTACTCGGGAACTCTTCTAGAGTGGAGCGCGTATGAACAGTAGCAGGAATTAACGACTGAGCATATATATGTATACGAGTTGATCATTTTGGCACCTATCTTCCAGCAACCAAAACGAACGAATTTAGGGATCCATGCTATCTATGTTTATACAGCATATTTACTTATTAATATATTTAATTTCTTTTATTTCGTTCAACATTGTTAGTTCCATATTTATCATATAAAATTCAACTGCCTTAGGTTGAAAGCCCCTGTCCCTTAGGGCAGAGGTAAAGATCGTCCTTAAGCATCAGTGGCTAGCTCCCCGTCCTTAGTCCTAAAATTTATTTAAATTATATTGGCTATCAATTAATTTAAATAAATATGGACGGATAATTTGTATTTTTAAAATTATATAGAAATTGTCGTATAAGTTTAAAAGCCTCCGATGCTGAAAATACAAAAGTGATTTCTTTTCCAGTATCTTATTAAAGTGAATTTTTCAGAAGTCAAGTCAAAATGCAAAATTTCAGATCTGTATTAGAAGTATGATTAGTAATCTAGTTTGATTTTACTTCAACTTAATTGTAATACATATTTATTTAGGCTTTACTAAAAAAAAAAACAAGTGAATCCAATCTCTTCTTAGAATATGGTATTTTCTTTCTTTTTACAATGCTTTATTTTTTATTATAGTATTCCAATTAATATTGGAACAACTTAATTGGCACCAAGTGATCTTGTTCCTAAGTTACACCTAATTAAACAACACCTGCTTTTTTTCATCTCATTTATTTATCATACCGAAACTTTTATCGTTTGTTAAAATAAAAAACGATTTTAGGAAGACAAATTTATTATAAACATTATTATCAAAAAATATTGAAAAACGCATTGCTATGAATATAAAATCTCACAAAATAAATATAGATAATAATCAAGTAATAAAAAAGTACTTTCTGACATGCGAAACATTTTTACAAATATCAAATGAATTTTTTATAGAGAAAGGAAATAGAATCTCTCAACTTTTTAATAATTGACTTTAATAATACAATTTTTTAATTATAATTTTCCTCGTCAATGATTGTTTCTCTTCAGAAAAAAATTTTGAAGTAAAACATTTCTAATCTATATTACACTGTATTTGATACATTTATATTAACTTATTTATTAACATTTATCAAAAAAAAAAACTGATTTTTTAAATCTAATATTTTGTTCCCTTTTATTCATAAATTATAATTGACTAATAATATTCAAAAACGTAACTGTTCGTCTCTTGTAGCTCTAAGGGTTATTTTGTAAAAATTGTTGCTCGAATTTCACCTGCCCATTTGAATTGAGCTGTTGGTGGCAACAACTTGTGGTGGCCACTAGAGGTCAGAAATAGTCGCCAACAGTGTTTGCTAGCTCCCAAAAATAATGATAAATACTAACAAAAAGTTTTATAATTTTCTCTCTTTCTCTCTCTGTGACTTTACTCAAATGATCTGATTAATAATAATAATAATAATTACATAATTGTAAAAATTCATAATCCAAGAAAAAATTTTTTTTTAAATATATAGATATTAATTAATTAACGATTAATATAAAAAATCGCTCTTTTATAAATATATATTAGGCTTAACTTATTTTTACTTTTTTTAATCCGCTTAAGTTAAATTTATTTATTGACATGATTCGGATAAAATGTTAAAATTTTTCATTTCCTAAATCAAAGAATAAAAAATAATATTTTTTCCCCTATACCTTTTATTTTCAATTTTTAACTTTATATGTTTTTGACGTATATTCTATAATAAATTACACTGTTTTATTTTGAAAAGAATAGTGTAGCCAAGCAAAAAAAATAAAACGATTATATTTTTGCTCGTCGTTTGGGAGCATCAAACTCAACAGACCTCTCTTTCACACAATATTTTATTCAAAATATTTTTAAAATATTTCATGTATAACACCGATGTGAGTTTTTTTTTAAAACAATTTTTGGACTTGAGATTTGCACCCGAGACGTCTATCAAAAAAATTAATCGTTTTATTTTTTTTCGTGTTATCATGTTTTCGTTTTTTAATTCTTTCCTAACTTATATTTCTATGTATTTATGTACCAATCTTGTAAAATTTTGTATTTAGTTGTATATTATTTGTGTATATGTTTTATATATATTTATTGTATACTCTATGGTCTATACCTCATGGGTAAAAAAAAAAAAAAATTCCTAACAGTTTTGTCATTTTATATGCTTTGCCTTTTATATTTTATTTTTAAACACCCTGCGAGGGCAAAGATAAGCAACCAAAACTACAGCGCCGTTAGAACAAATGCATAAAGAGAATAATTATTGTATTAAAAATGGATTCTGGTCAAAGCCATCCAACCGATTCTCTCTTCTACTTTTAAATCTCCAAATCAGATAAACAATGATTTTAATTTACCCTTTTGTTTTTTTTATCAAAAAGGTCGTTTAACAAATTTTGAGAAACTCAAAAACAAACATCTTTTTTTGTTCATAAATTTAGGAAAATAATTTGACCTTTAGACTCCAAAAAAAAAAAATTCTCGTTCTACCATTTATATTGATTGCTTCAGTTCAAAAACAAAAAGTTTTTATTCGAACTAATAAATATGGTATATGGAAATTTTCTTCTGCTCTGGTACTCTAATATTAATATAAAATTTATTTTGGGCCAAATAAATAAAAGCCCTTGTCACAAAAAAAGCTGACTTTTTTTTTTACTAATTAACTGTATAAATGAAATCCGGCCTCTTCATCAAAATCCAAAGATATATTTACAGAGAAAAGTTTAATTCTTTTATTTATTCATTATATTCAGTTGAAAGTTTTTTTTTATTAGTTATATTTTATAATTAAACAAAACAATATGATCATTTAATTCAATTTTTATAAAATATATGTCTCGTTTGCTTCTTTTAAGGATATTTGTTTTAATTTAAAAAATATAAAAGAGAGGAGAAAAAAGATGAAAATGAATATGAGAAATATAGATTGGATCTAATGGAAGTGGGTTTCAAGTTAAATAAACAATTTGAGTCACGTTTTCGAAGGTATAATGAAATGTTCGGGGGCGGGAATGACTAAATAAGAAAAATGTCCTACCATACGAAATAAAAACGGAAGAAATTTGAACGAAATAAACTGTAAATAATAAAAATAAATAGACGAATTAAGAGATGTAAAATTTGCTTGATAGTAATGGATGGATTATTAGAGAAAACTTAAGAAAAAGATTAAGATTAAATCAAAAGCTAAAGGCAGAAAAATTTATTTGCAGGTGATTATTGCCGGGCGTTAGTATAACTCTTCTTCATCAGCGGGCTCACTCTAATCATGTCACATATATAGTTATTAGTTTATTCATAGGAGGGAAAATTTTATTTTATACAAGGATGAAATAATCCCCTTAGAACATGAATTATTATTATTATTATTATTATTATTAATATTATTGCAACCTTGTATAAAATAAAATTTTCTTCTCCTCTTCTATGTCCAAACCAAAAATTATATATGTGGCATTGCAGGGTGAGCACGCTGAGCTGAGGAGAGTTGAAACCCCACGACTCACCGATTAAAATGGCTTGAGAATTAATGTATAATAAAATTTTAAAAATTTCTTTTATCCAGAAAATCAGGGCCAGTTCACTACGGTAGTTGTATACTTCTGACCATAGTCATTTGATTGGGGGCTCACTTTCTATAAATTTTGAAAAATTTCTCTTGCCTTATCTCACTTGTTTACTCCTTTGAATGGCTGTCTTGAAATTTTATCTTACACATTTTTTTTTTAGTATTTTCTCTCTTTGGTTGTGAAATGGGAGATATCCTCCACTTCGAAAAAATTTATTCATTTTTTTTGGAATAAAACACTAAAAAAAGAACTAAAAGCATTTAAAATAATTCTGATTAAACAAATAGATATAAGCGCATATTTACACTTATAAAATCACATCAACTTCAAATTTTCTCATTTTTTGAAAACATCAATTCAAAGTTTTAATAAAAAATGGAATGGTATGTTTTTATTTTTTCAATTCCTGTTTTGAAATGAAAAATATAGATAGAATGATATCTTTTCCAAAAAATTAAAAATAAATATATATTTTATTTCCCTTTCCTCTTGATTAATCGTGAATTATATAATTATACTATATGGTTATCTATCTCTTTTACCTACCATGTATGTTTTGTTATTGATTAATTTTTTATTTAATAATGTTATAATATTGAAAATTTTTTAAATATATCTCTTCTAAATTTATTATTTTATAAATTAACAAAATATTTCCATATCAATTTTTATTATAGATCTATTTCCAATTTATGAAGAATTTTTATTCCCATAGGCCTCTTCCATTCATGACTTTTTCTTTTTTATCTTTCATTATTTTATTTTTATAAAGTTTTCCAATTTTTTTCGACTCCAATCTCATATTGAAATATCTACAAACATGAGCTGCAAGGAGAAATTGAGAAGCCTTCTATAGAATATCTAATACCCTATCAAAGAGAAATCGTTGAATTAAAACAGAGAATAATCGAATTTCCTTTAAAATATATATATATATATATATTGGATCTCAAATGTCGTCACATTTTCGAACAAGATTTTGATTTCATTAACATATTAGAATTTAATTAAATTCTGCAGCGATAATTACGATTATCCGAATGTAAAATCATCTCTCTCGTCATCTTTGAGAGGTTAAAGTTCGTTTTGAGAATTCATTGTTTAATAAATTATTTAATCGCCTCTGCTCCCTCTATTACTAGAATAATATAATAACAAGACTCTTGTCTCATAATTCAGAGGTCAAAGATTCCAGAATAATTTTTATTTAGATATGAACGAATCATCATATATTTTAATAATAAAGTATAATATATTTTTTTTTGTTTTTTGGGCAATATTTATTTACGATACAATGATTCAGCCATAATGATTTATTATATATGAATACATGATTTAAATAAATTTTCATTGGATTGCCTGGGATCCGAACCCACGCCCCTTGGCTTTGAAGGTTATCAATATATTTAATGTCAATATCTCTAACCTCTCGAATACGGGAGAGTGGGGGAAGAAGGCAGTATAATACTTGAATTAGTTGCTAGCGAATTTAATAAAACTTTTGAGTTTTTTTTTATATAAATTAAAAAAATAAATTAATGGGTTATTAAAAATTTAAATTCCAATTGAAATATTTTAAAAATAAATCCTGATCGTTTTTTTTTTTTATTGAATAAATGAACCCCGCATCTATTTTTAATCAAATTAAACGAGGTGTTTAATTGCATTCAAAGCTATTGAAATTAATCAAATAAAGTGAATTATTTATTTATTATATTATTCTAAAATCAGTTTGAATGAATGTTCCCAATGGGATTCCTCCTATAATCAATAAAAGGCAAAAATATATAAAAAGCTCTATGCTTCTAATAATATATCTTAACATGTATAGAGCTTTTTTTAAAGAGATAATTAATGATAAATTATTAAAAGTTCGGATAAAAGCAGCAGGGTTATTACAAAAAAAGCTTTAATATTAACTCATAAAAGAAACGAATTATTTATTAATGAACCAACTCAAATGCAACAAATAATTTTTAATTTTTATTTTATTAATATGAGTTGGGAATATTTAAAAACTTTATAAAAATAGATTTTTTTCATTCTAACCTATATTTTAAAGATCATAATAAATTTTTTAAAGCTTTTTATGTTTTGCTAATATTAATAAAAAAACTTGATTAATAAATTTTAAAATATATTTTTATAAATTTGACCATTTTTGATATGCTTTTATTATAATTGTGGTGCATAGGATTCAAAAAGGCCTCCGAAAATCTTTGAAAATAGGGCATAAAAAACAAGGAGTGTGGCAAAATGTAAAGTAGGGGAGCCTAGGACAGTCATAGTCAACCTTTGATCCACTGAAGTGCACAAGTCAAGATTAAAAAATTTTTTTTTTCGATTAAAAAATTTTTATCTGTTGAAATAAGAAAAAAATGTCTATTCCTTAAATTTATAGTTGAAAAAGAAAAAAATTTTCTAAAAAATGTAAAAAAATTTCAATGACCCCATCGTATAGGTCAGTAGTCACTGATAAAAAAGGTATAATTTTTTTTCTTATTTTTGACTGATAAAATATTTTTAAAAACACAAAAAATTAATATTTTGAATTCAATTTTCCAATTTCATAGCAAAAAAGAAAAAAATTTCAAAACAAAAAAAATTAAAAAGCAAATAGTAAAATTTGTTGTCTATCTTCAGTCGCATATAATATTTTTTTTTTAATTTTTATATTTTTTCTTGTTGACATTATTATTTATATTTCATAAAATATAAAAACTCAGATATATTTTTTATTTTAAATAATACAACAAAGTTTTCCAATACGTCTTTAGATAGGCAAGTATGAAGTGGTTAGCCCTAAAGAGAAGATAAAAAATTTCTAATAAAAATTATATAAATTTGATTTAATACATTTTATGCTATCTCAGACTCCCGAGATCGTTTTTTATGTTATTATATTTATTTATAATTAAATGGAAATCATATATGCTTTGTTTTCTTAAAAAAAAAAAGATAAAAAACTAACTCTTATAAGAGTTTTATTATTTTTTCAAAGGCTTTATTAAAACTCAAAAAATAAGACAAGGTATTATATTTTTTTTCAATATAGCAACACTTCATCAACTTGTTGGAAATTTTTTTATATCCCTCAATAAATGAAAATAGGCGTGGAGACGTCAAATATAAGGTCACATACCATCTATAGACATAATAATCTCGAGTTAAGAGACTCACTTTCTGTTCTGGGTTCGGACCTTTCCTGAAATGACCATATTTCTGCGGTCGCCAAATCGGCTTCTAGGAAACTTCAGATCCAAGCATTATTTCTCTCCTCATCAACTTCTAATCATATACAAGATTCGTCCGTGTCTTGAGTATGGGTCCCACCTATGGAGAGGGGCTCCTCAGCATGCTCTCTCTTCCCTTAAAGCGATTCAAAGGCATGCGGTAAGACTGATGGGAGACGAGTCTCTTAATACATCTTTGAAGTCACTCGACCACAAAAGAAATGCCTTTGCATTGACAATTTTTCACAGATATACCATGGTCGATGTTATGCCGCAATAGAATCCATTATTCCTCCAAAAGCGACGTTTGTCCGGAATACAAAGGAATCATCGTCCCAACATTTCCATTTCGTTAAACTCGCGACTAGTAGAACTAGTCACTTGCAGTCTTCCTGTATCCCCATGACCTCACGTAAATAACCTCCCTGCTACTATCTTCCCTAAAACTTACAATCTCCAATCTTTCAAACCCAACCTCAACAAGTAACTTTTAAAGACTCACTCACTCTCTCTTATTCCTATTCTTCTTGTTCATTGTGACCACTGTTCCCATATTAAAAAAATTATATATAATTTTTTATGCAAATGACACTTAGAGTTGTACAATTCACACATGTAGATTTTAAATGGCTACCGGCTGACGTTCTACACTCTTGATCCTCGGGGCCACCCATCCGAGGATCAGCTCTGCGTGACCTTGCTTAATTTCAACGAGCTTATCGGCTGTTCTCTTCTCTATGGCCAGGCAAAAAAAAACTTGAAGGATATATGATTCTTTTAAAAAAATAATAATACGGACGACATTTTTTTAACTATGGTTTTTTTTCATTGTTATTTGACAAAGAAAAAATTTCAAAAATAGAAGCTTTTCAAAGGTTGTTTTTTTATTCGAAAAAATTAACGAACTGTTGTGATTTTTTTTATTTCAGTTATCTTCTCTTTTTAAATGTTTTTTTAATCTTTTTTCATTCCATATTATGTTTACTAAATAAAGTGAAACTAATATTGTTCTCTTTTTAGTGATTTTATATTCTCCCGCTGTTTTTTCCAGTTGACATCGACTGTCACCACGGATTCATTTGCTGCTTAAAACGAATATCGAATAAGCAAAAAAAAAGTCAGTTGTTCTTTTATTTTTGTTTTTCATTAATTACATTATTCATTACTGTTATATATAGAATCTAGTTAGGCTTGCAAATGGAAATAAAATTACATCCAGGCCAAAAGGCGTTCTAAAAAAAAAATTTTTAAGTGTAAAGTGTAAATGAAAAAGATGATCGACTGTATGATTTAAGTATATGTTTTTGGATGATTGGGAATCAGGTTTGGAATAAAGGCGAGAAAAAAATAGAGAATGTATTCTTTTAAAAATAATACAAATGAGACATTCTCAGGAGTTATATTTAAGAGCGAGGCAACTTTATTATTATTATTAATAAAAATCCCTATTTAAGTACAATCCCAATAATAATCATCCCTTTGCTTCACACTACTTCAACAAAAATTGAAATAAGACCCCGGAGTCTATTATAAATATTTTTTTCATAATAAATAAATTATGTTTGTTACTTTGTACTTTAATTCTAAAGTAATTAGTAAAAATTATTATCTATACCGGAATTTAGTGTTGATATTTCTTTGAAACGATATTCTCTTAAAAGATGAAAAACAGAGACAACACGCCTTTAAAAAATGAATGTCATATCAAAATTACGATCAATTAGTATTAGTAACAAGTTCAACTGTTAAAAAACAATAAAATTGACACAATATCCCTGGACGGCCTCTCCTCCATCTCGCTCAGCCTCGCCCTCCCACTTCCCTTACGAGGCTCACGTTGTCTCGTTTATTTCTCCTACTTGGGATCAATTGAGAGCGAGCCTCTTTAAGGAAAGTACCTTTCAATCCTCAAATCTGGAAAGGTGACCACAATTTATCATAGCTGAAAATGAGATTTCTTTTGGTCATTTTATGCCATCGTGTGCGAGAAGCAGGCTTGTTTTTTTTTTTTAAGTCTCTTCGGCATCTGAGGCCATATACAGGTGGTGGACAAAATAATGGAAACACCTAATATTTTATCATCATAATCTTAGAACATAATTTAAACAATCAAAACTTGGCATATGTTCCTATATTCTGTATAATAATTTATATTGATGTAAAATGTATGTTATTTTTCTGTTTTCAGATATTTAAAATATTAATTATACCCTCTCAGATTTTAAA
>JAAAKE020151547.1:0-12653 GCA_010014785.2 Anisolabis maritima
AATTTTATAATTTTTTTGAGATTCTTTAGTTTGTCACCCCCGTCTGAAGAATATTATTAAAATAGGCCAATATTTTACATTGTGTATTTTGGTAAACTTTGAATATCTATTTTCCTTTTCCTGTAAACTAATATTGTTATCCTAATTGCCATTGCTAATAGTGAAATTTTGGGTGAACATAGAATTCCCGAGGAGAAGGGAGAGAAATGAAAATAAAAAACATCAAATAAAAATGTTGAATAATGATTTTTTTTTTTTTTGAAATCCGGATGAATAAAATCATCTGTTTTTCTAAAAAAGTCAAATAAATATTTTAAAAAAAATATCTTAAAGAAAGTTTGGCCTACCAGAATGAAATTTCTTACTAAATGATCATTTGAGGTGTTAAGTTTTAAGAATATTTTCACTAAATAAAAAAAAAGCCTAAAACCTCCAAAAAAAAAATAAATATTTGCTTTAGGAAAGGAAGGCGAACCCTTTTACAGAAAAAATAGAATTTTCTAAACTAAAACAGAAATTCTTGGACGGGAGGCACTAAACACTTTCGGTCAAAGTTCCAAATTTTTCCGCTAGTATGACTAGAAATTATTTATATGATAAAGGTAATTGTTATTGTTGTATTATACTTAAAGTAATAAAATTTTCTGTAATTTTTTGTGTGGTGAATTCTATTAGTGTGTTTGTATGAAATGTTTGCAAGTATCTAAATTAACCCTTAAAGGGTAGCCGGAAGAAAGTTTCCTTCTCCCTTCTTCTTTCTTGGTCGTCGTTTTAATTAGAGTTTTTATATCCCTGCAGAGTTGTTGCCGCCCCCAATCGGGAAACGAGTTTCCAGCCCATATTTCTTTTGCGCCCCTTCTTCTCCTTCAAATATTGTAAAATTACAGCTCGTAAAAGTCAGAGAAATCACGTCGTAGTCTGGTCAATTAAGAATTCAAAGAAAGTCCTAAAGTAGCATTAATTAAACTTTATGCTTCTTCGCCATTTCTTTTTCTTTTTCTTTTATTATTTAATTTATTAAGTGTAAAACGATGATAGTAAGTAGAAAAACTCAATTTGTATTTTCAGATTTTTTTTAAAGAATATAGTCTAAAAAAATTTTAAGCATTGTCGGGAAGCAGAAAAAATGTTGAGATATCAGGAGCATATCAACGAGAGCCCGTGGAAGGCGATTAAAGGCGGGTTTGAATTTGTTTCACCATTAATATTGTTCGGCGCGGTGTCTGAATGTTTCAAATGATTCTTGGGACAAAATTAACAGAATTTCAAATTCAAAACTAGTATAATTTGTTGTTCTGTTATTTATCCCCTCCTCTCTTTCCTTTCTCCCTTCTTCTGTTGAATTTTCTATAAATTTTATTTCAGAATGACTAAATCGTTCTAGATGTCGTTTGCTAATTTTTTGGCCTAAACGGCCGATTCGTTACAGTAGGCAGCCGTCTCCCAAATTGTCCATTTAAAAGTTTCAAACAAAAAAAAATTTTAATCAAGTCTGAAAAATCAGATCATTATATAGCCCAATTTAAAAGATAACTTACGGTGGATCGCTTCCCTTACTTTTATTATATTGAGTACCAAATAATAAAAATTAAAAAGACTGAGTCTAAATGACCTCAGATACCGAAAAAAATATGATGTTTATTATGTGACCTATTTTTTGAAATATTGAAGGAGAATCCTCCTCTGCTCTAAGTAATAGGGACAACCTTCAGAAACATTGGTATATAATTTTTGATTTCAAAATGTTAAATTGTGTTTGAAATTGGAATTTGAAAATCTTTACGCTTCGTTATAGAAGTAAAAATTGTTCAGCATTTTGATTTAGTAATTTACTTTATTTTGCTCTCATGGAGAAATGAAATATAAACAGGTTTAGAGAATATTATTACCTACATTTCATAATATTATATAATAAGGAAAAGAAATCAATCCGATCAAAGAATTTTAAATATTTTCATTTGATGATGGAGAATTTTTTCTCTCATTACATTTTTATCTATAATATAGGCATGTTTTCTGATTTTATGATCAACTTTGACCTTGGGTATTTATCTTACTTTAGATCAAAATTGAAAAGGCAACTTTTTTCTCGTTTATTAAGAAATTTGCTTTTAAATTCCTACCAAGAGGATCGTGCCATTAGGAAAATGCTTCACTAAACGGAATCAGACCCTCTTCTCCGAATGATCTTTCCTTCTTACAACTTTTCGGAAGGGTAGAGAAGTTAAAGAATAAAGTGGACGAAAAATATCAGTTGGAAAAGGTGTCAAACATACTTGGAATTTTGGTTTATGTTTTTATTTTTTCAAAGGATGCGATTTCTTCTCCCTCGCCAGAGAAGAGAGAAGCCTGGATTTTGATGATGTAGGCAAAAGGAGCTTTAAAGCCTTTTTTGGTTTAGAGTATTTTTTTTTATAAGAACTTTGAGAGTTTTGCTCTATTTAACATCTTAAAATCTACACTTAAGGGTTGGTTCATGATATAGGAGGGCGAACACATAGAAATATATTAAAAGAAATGTCATTCTTAGCTCGGGGAACTCGTGTGCACTAATCAACACAAGATATTCTCTAATTAATGATGGAAAATATAAAAAAAATGTTCATGACTTTATTTATTTAATGAATTTCATATATAGACAGTTAATTAGAATTTGCTTTTTTTTTTTTTTTGTAAAGAAATATGTTGGTAAAAAATGTTTTTTAATATCTTGAATCTCTACACCACCAATGTTCCTTAAAAACTAATTTATTATAAATGAGGCATAGGTACACTAGTAGGAAAGGATTTTTAATATCTTATTTTCCTAAAATAGGATACGGTATAAAAATGTTTGAGATGTATTTATATTAGGAAGATCTCAATCCATGCATTGACAAGAGAAGGGGAAAACAAGTGCAATCTACAAGTCTTTATTTTTAATTGAATTAAATTCATTATTTTATACATATTTATTTTATTACAATTTCAAGGATTAAGTGTATATTTAAATATTCTCATCTTGTTATTTATTTTTTTATAAAAATTGGTAATAAATTAATTGAAATAATATAAAAATTACCTTTTTTTTTAAATTTATTTCAACAATATTTTATTCTATTTTTGTTACTCTGTTGACACTTTTCATTTAAATTCAATAATCAGAAGCCCCGCCCATCTGCTCTTACCTGTCAGCTGTTTAGATGATTTTTCCTCTCGCTTCTTCCATTCATAAATTTAAAGGATTAATAATATCCAATTTTAAAACCAAGAAAGTAGTCAGTCATTTATGAGTCGTTCAAATGAACTGCAAAGACTTTCTGAACTTTTACTTTTAGTTTATTCAGTCCTAGTTCTTAAAGGATCAGATTCATAGTCATTTTTTAAATTGTTCATTAATGGAAGCGGAACAGCCATTGGAATTCGATTCAAAAAACTTTTTTTTTTTTTTATTAATTTATTCTTAATTTTTCACCTTTTTTTACGGGAAATATATAGAGAATTCGAAAAAAATATTTACTAAATTATTTACTAAAAATCCTTCTTAATAAGAAAATAAACGCCATGATAAATGATCAAATCAAATTTGATGTTGTGCCTAAAATTTGGCAAAAATAAGCTACCGCTAATATAAAAATATATTATCTTGTCTTTCCTTAATAATTTAGAAAATTATTTAAAAATGAAATATACATATGATGGTAATCAGAGTCGTCGGAACCGGACCTTCAACGCTTGCAATGGAGGAGGGTACCGAATTACTCTCATACAAAATATATTTTTACTTTTGATTGTAAAAGTAAATTTCGTCACTACAAAATCTGAAAATAATATATCAACACATGTGACTAGGAGCACATCTCACAAGCTACCTGATTAGGCAAGAGAAAGTAATATGATGTGCTCTTAGTCACACCAGATTTTTTTATTAAGAAAAGACTTTTTTGAGTCCCAAAATAACCCTTATTTTTCACAACTAGATATAATGTTTCCGACAAAAAAGAATATTTTTTAAAATAAAATATTAAAATATTATAAATAATATATTATTAACCTGGTTTATTACCTCTTATTTATAAGAGTGTATGTATAAAATTTTTGATAATAAAGAAAATTAAATGGAAAAAATCTAAATAAAAAATTTTATGCGAAATTGCATTTTTTTTTTTTAAGAAATCGGCGCACTCAGACCTAGGCTAGGTACGGGCATATAGATCATCTAGCCTTGCATCTCTCAATTGAAATCGTGAAATTATTTTGCATCTCTCTCTTTTATTAATGGACAAATTCTTATGAAAAAACAGAAAATTCATTTTCAATGAATCATTAATGTATACAAAATTTTTGGCTAAAACACACCTATTTGAAGGACCCCTTTATTAGTGATCCCGACAATTTCAAATTTTGAATTTTGCGCTTTCAATTTTAATAATTTCTTTTTCTATATTTGTTCTTTTTTAATTAAATAAACAAATTTAGTGCTTGATTTTGATTGAATTTAATAGAAAATGAAATACCCTAACTCGAACATTCCTGTTTTGGTCATAAAATGTACAAAATTAAAGAAAAGTCAATTTTTAACATTTATTTGACAGGTGAATTTATTCATTTCGGTTTTCATCAAATTAATAAAAAACAAGGAAAGATATAAAAATAGTGAATAGTGTTTCTTAATCAGCATAAAATTCTGTGTTGAATAGATATATCAATTGTCTTATATATATTTGTTAATGATAACTAGGCTTTCAAATTTTTTTAATGGTTTTTATTTAATTACTTCAAAAATAATTAAGATATAAAAATGGGGATTATTGATCCATAATCAGGATAAAATTCTGCGTTGAATAGATATATCATATGTCATATAAGTATATTGGTTAATGATAACTAAGCTTTCAACTTTTTAATAATTTTTATATAATTATTTAAAAAATAATCGAGATAGAAAAATAAGGATTATAGATTCAAAATCCGTATAGATTTCTGCATCTAATACATATATCATATATCTAATAAGCTTTTTAATTTAGCATCTAATATTTTTATGATTTTTATCAATAAATAAAAAACTATTCAAGATATCGAAATTTTGTCCACGAATTCTTGATCTGCGGAAAATTTTGCATTGAAATCATATATCGAATGTCTTACAATGATTAAAATAGCCTTTTGTGCAATATTTCTTCATAGGGATAATATATATTTTTTTTTAATCTCAACAATCCTTTCCCCCTCCTCCCGAGCATTTTGCTATTTTTATCTCTTGCTTCTTTCCGACAAAAGGACTCTCTCTCTCCCAAGGTCACCTGATAGTCTATTCTTATGTTCTACTCTCTCTTTCTCTCTCTATTTTTTAAAAATCACTTGATCTTTTTGATTAAATTTTTTTCTTAATAAAATCAAAAAATACTAATTAAGTTTCATTGATAAAAAAAAAGTTCAAATAAAAAAAATCAGAAGAAATTAATTAATTAATTTTAAAAAAGCCTTTATTTTTGTAGAATCTATAAAAAATACCCTTTACTCAGGTAATTTATGTTAGCTCTATAGCTAATCTTAATATAGGTTACCATATTTTCTTCACTTAAAAACAGAAAAATTTGAAAAATAATTCAAAATTTTAATATTAGATATACTTATTGGTCATTACAAATTAACACACTATTAGCTGAGAAGATAAAGAAGTGAAACTTAATTTTTATTTTTTTAAATTCTGAGTTGAATGTAGAATCAGGTTCAAATCCAGCTGATAGCAAGTTTTTTTTAATAAAAAATTATTTTTTTTTTTTAATAAAAACAAGAAAATTATAAATATAAATGTATTTTGTATTTTAAATACTTTTTCAAGGGAATTGTATTTTATATTTCAAATAAATTTTGATGAGTATTTTTTTTATTATGTATTTCAAATACATGTGATATATTTTATAACAGCTCTGCTTTTGCTACACATTAAAAAAAATAAAATGAAAAGTGAATAAAAAATATAAATTAAAAATGGCTAATTGAAGGAAATACAAATTAAATTAACATTATCTTAAAAAATAACAGATAAATCTAAATTTTGTCCCATTTGATTTATTTTGTTCGCCAAATCATTGTCCAAAGTGTGGATGGCAAAATCAAAGCTGAGGCCGATTTGCCCAAAGTGACATCTTTTTAAAGACGAGTCGAGGACCAAGTTGGTCCAAAACAACCCTAAGAGCCAAGAACCATTCACACTCTGGCCTTGGCTCTTCTTGGCCCATAATATTCAAATAATTATAAATGTTTTCTTCCAAAATTTTCCAAAATTCCTATTTTTAGGCTGTTGGGGAATAAATCATATATATTATATCTCCTAAATAAAAGAGTTAATAAGATAGAGTTGATTTGATATGAATTTTAAAATTTTGACAACTGAAATGAAGTTATTAATTTTTTAGTTATTCCTTTGTTTTTTGGAATAAATCAAATATATCCTCTAAAAATAGAATTAATAAACTTTTTAAAACACTTAAGGACTTTTCTTTATCTTTAAAGATTGATTGATATGAAAATTTTGACTGCTGAAATGGAGTTATAAAATTTTTTGGCTCATGATATACAGCCAATTTCAAATTTACTGGCAAAAAAAAATGTTAGAGGTCCCTTTTCGGTTAATTTCTTTTCCATAATAATTTAGTTATTTATAAATTTTTTTGTTGAAAATTAAAACAAGAATTTGAAATTCATCTCACTTGAAATATCATAGAGAAGAAATTTCTATTCATTTTTTTAAAAGTGTTTTCTTTTGAAACTCAAATAAACTGAGAAAATCTTGAAATAAATTGAATAATGACCTAGATTTTGTTGATTTAAATTGAACAAAATAAATATCTTTCATTGTATTATAATTACATATTTTTCAATTAAAAAATTTCTATCAAATATATTCTTTAAAATGGGATCTGCAAGTAGACAAGGAAGAGGATTTATATTTAAAAAAAATTTATTAAACAATATTACTATAAAAGTTACAAAAACAAATTTTTCTAAATATAAATACTTGTTTTAAATATTTTAAAATAAAATAAGTCATTAAATTAAAAAATTTCGACTATATCATTTTAAATGCGGATAGTACTTTCTTTCTACTTAAGCCTATATTTCTCTTAATAAGATTTTTTTTCATTAATTAATTTCTTTAAAAAATTATTAAAGAATGATAGCTATAATGAAAAATAAATATATTAATTCTTAAATTTGTAAAAAATAAAGTTATTTTTATTTATTTTTTAATAAAAACGTTATAATAAATCAAATTCTGACTAATTATCCGTATTTTAATTTCTTTGATCGATGAAAAAATCATATTTTAGCTTTTTTCTTAAAATGAACTTTGGCACCCGAAAGTGGTGCTTACATGATATATATAACCCTGTCTAGGCTTCCACTGCCCGAGGAGATTTCGAAATAAAAAAGCGAAATAACTCTATTATTTTAGATCACATCGTACTAAAAAGTTGGAAAACTAACTTTGGTTAAAATATAAATAACTAGTGCGAGTTTGGTTCCGATCGAATAATTTTAAGGAGTACTTTACTGATGTGTTTTTTGACAAAATTAGTTCTAACTCTTTATTTATATCAAATAAATTGAAAAAAATTATAGATCTGAGTTCGGAATAAATTTTGTTATTAAATAATTAAACTTTTATCTCTTTAACTAAAGCCGTTTGAGCTCCATTCTCTTCATCTCAAGACCATTTTCGTATCAAAAAAAATTTTTTTTTAACCCTATACAGACTTGGAAATGATATAAAAATGTTTAGTTTTTAAAATTAAAAATAAGTCGTAAAACTTGAATATTTTGATAAATAAAGTCAATTTTGATAGATGACTTTTTGTCACTATTTCCCTCATAATAAACGAAATCCATTCATTTTTTTATATTTCTTTTATCAAAAAGTTTATAATTAATAGTATTTGTCTAATAGTTTTTCTTAGATTTGTTGTTTTTATAAAGAAAAAAAGCATTTTATTGGAGTTCTTTTTTAAGCTTATTTATTAAATTCTTTTTTCCAATAATTAATTAATTTATTCATTCTTTATATTATAATTTTTTATAAAGTGTGAATTTGAAGAAATAAAAAAATTTTTTTTTTAATTTATAAGTAAATAATACTAATATTGTTAACAAAGATGATTATTTTCTTTTGTGACCTCATATCAACAATTAATTCAAAAAATTAAGAATTTCATTATTTTATAGCTATTTATTTTATTAAAATGAGAATTTCAAGGTTTGGGTGTATATTTAAATATTCTTATCTCGTTATTTATTTTTTTTTTTATAAAAATTGTTAATATTTTAATTTTAAACCATGATATATTACTTCTTAAAATATTTATTTTTTATTTAATTAATCTAATTTGTTGATTGATAAAAGTATAAACTTTTTATTCTTTTTTTTTAAATAATTTCAATTTTCAGGTGACGTAATACAACATTTTTGACGTTATTTGGCTGTACCTCCCAATTATCAAACTAACCTCAAGTGAAAATTCATTTTTTTCCAATTTTTCAGAGAAATCCAATCAATTAATTTGTTTGTATGAATTTCTTATCCAATTTTCCATTTATAACCAAATTACTTGCCTTTTTAATTAATCTCGTCTGATTAATGTCACATATATATATTAATTTATTCATTTTTCAAATTCATCCTAAAATATTTCAATTATTCATTAACCATTTCATTACTTGGTGTTTTTGTTTTTAGCATTTTGTCCTCTGGTGAAAATGATTTGATATAACTCATGCCTCTATTGGGAAAATCAGGCTTTATTCATTTTTTTGAAATCTTATTTAGAATTAATTATTTCTTTGTTTTTGTTATTTAACAAAACAAAACAAAACAAAGCTAAGCATAGTTAGGTTTTCAAATCTTTTTGATGAAATTTAGTAAAGAAAGCAAAATAAAAGAAAAAACAAACAGGTGAATTTCTTTTAACTTAATGCTGGATAGTATTTAAAACAATTTCAACATCTTTTGGCAACATTGAAACAACAAAAAAGTCTCTTAACACTAGAGAAATATTCCCCATTATGAATTGTTTTAATCTTCTTTTGAACAATTTTAGTTTGAAAGGAATTTTGTCAATATGAATTTAAATGAATTTTTTTTATATATACCTGTTTTTTTTTTAGAAAAATTTTATATTACTAGGCTAGGAATTACTATCCTCTATTTATTTTCAATCGCTTGATACTTAATACGAATGCTAATATTTATATTTATTTTTATTTCAGCTAATACAAATAGGACACTTGCAAAAGGACTTTAAAAACAGATAGACCAAGAAATTCTGGAACCAGAGAGAAGGAATATTCGAATCTAGAGATCTTGAACCCATGGATTCTGACTTGGAACCGAGAATCTATATCCTCTATCCGATTCAAATAGAATTTCACTCTTCAGTTCTATAAATTCTGGATATATATATATATATATCAAGTTATATATATGCGTATATGGAATAGTATTTTGAGGCAAGTATATATATATGGAATAGTATTTTCACAGGTTGGTCCGCGTTGATTGTTTAGTTTAACTCGATGTCTCCTTTTGGGGCTATTTTCAAGAGTGGTAGGTCAGGAAGTGATGGTTTGTTTGCAGTCTTGCTGATCCCCAAATTTGATCGGTGGATCTTAGGGGTTTGGGTTTGCTTCTGAGATCTATTGAGGAACTGGTTGAATTTAGTGGTGTTGGTGTTCTGTTTGGGTTGATTTCGGGTCCAGCAAGACTGCGATCCTGAAAGCTAATTATTATTATTATATTATAAAAGAAAAAAGAAACAAAGGCTGCAGCACGTTTTTTATAAACCCAATTAAAACTAAACTTTCAGCCCATTTTAATCTCGAATATATATATATATATATATATTATTTATAATGAATCATTATAAAATTGTGTTGATGAAGTTAGTTTACCTATCTCTATTTATTGGATGGAATTAATGACGATTTGACAAACATCCTTTGTTGTATTGAGGATGATTGATATCGGAATATTTACATTAATCGGAGTATTATGCAAAATATTCTTTAATTGGCTGAAGACCTAACTTTAATATTTAATTAAAATATTGTAAATCAAAAGACATCTCTGATAACATTTCGGTTCAATAGTACTCCTCATCAGAGACAATCTAAACAAAACTGAAAAGTTACCAGTTTTTTTTTCTTTTAATAATGAAATTACCAAGGCGTCTTCATGTTTTCACCTTAGTTTGTGTTTATCCAGCCAAATAACATCATTTGGGTCAGTCATATAACACATACGAATTTCAAAATGATATTGGGCTTAAACTGCTTTATGGCCTCTCAGATTTTATAAATAATTTTTATGGTTAAGAATTTGTGCATTGCCTCTTACATGCATTAGGGGAAATAAGCAAAGCCAAAGGTATGCAAATTGTTTTAATATATTTTTTTAAATCTAAGAAATCAATTTATACTTTATCCAAAGTACATGGACCCTTGGCATCGCAATGACAAATTCAAAATTGCCTAATTTACACTACAGACATACAATATATAAAAAAATAAATTTATAAACATTTTTTATTCAATATAAATTTTATTTATTTTTATTATATTTGACAAAAAAAACTGTAATTAATAATTAAAGATAAATTACAGCTCCCCGAATATTTAAAAAATAAAAAAAAAATTTATTCATTTAGAAACAATTCTTCACCTTTTATTTATGGTCTCATGAATTAAACAATACAAAAATTACCCTTTGGAATTTTTAAAATTTGATTTATCATGTGTGTTTCAAGAAAAAAAACTTAAAATAATTTTCTTATTCACTTTTGCTTATTTGGACTAAGAAAGTAGATAAGCGATTTATAAATAATACATCTTTCTTGACATTCACTGACCATTGTCTTTTCAACTAGCACATATGTGCATTAACGTAACCAACATACTTGTTTGGGGACGGCCCATCTTAATTTCGCGTAAAGAGGAGATACCCAAATAAATTTTTTTCTTCTATGTTCTTTAGAATTAGTTTTTCTTATTAGAAATTCCATTTTTTTTTGAGAGGGGGGGTAACCCCTGGATTACGCCATTGCATATGTATCTGATTTTTTATAATGAATAAATAACCACATATATTTTGGTTGTTAAATAAATAAATGAAAAATTATAGATTTAATCTTTTGTTATTTTAAAAATTTTTATTATTCATCAACCTATAAAATTTTATTTTATTAATTAAATTTATTAACTGAATTCTTTATTTTAAATAATAAATAAATTTTTTATAATAATTATTTAATGAGGAAAGTACAAGACCTGAAACAAAGCCTTTCGATGCTTTCGGACAAAATGTATTTATCCATCAGCAGCCACTTATAGGCTATATGTAATTATTCTTTAAAGTTGTCATAGAAAATCTTATATGTATACATATATATTTTTTTATATTACAGTGAATGTTTAGTGCAAACAAGGGAGTCTATGTGAAGAATGATTGCTGCACTCTGCCTTGTACTTCGCTCATCTAACTTCAAACAGCAACTTGCCTCTAAACTCTCATTATCTATACAATATTATGTTTCGAAAATGTTTGCCATGACAGGCGGCTGATTGGCAATTGAGTGTCGCTTCATGATGACGTTGCAATCATAGGCTGCGAGCAGAGTTTAACATTTAAGGGAGGTTAGTTAACTAAAAGGAAAAATACATAATAAATATAAAAATATTTTTAATAGAATTTTTTATTTACTTATATATATTTCACAATAGCTACAAATTTTATTTGGAATTTAATTTTTAAGTGAATTAAAAATAAATATAATATATTATAAAAAATATTAATTTTATTTGGTAAATAAATAAAAAGAAAAAAAATAAAAAAATTTTTTTTTTTGTCTTTTCGGTATCTGAGGCCTTATAGACTTTTAAACGATAGAGAATATATTTTTACGATACATGTAATCCAGGCGTATTTAAATTAAGATTTTATTGGCATATAAAATTTTCTTCATTATTATTATTATTATTATTAAATAATGATTAATTCATATAATTAAAATCATTTTTTAATAAATCATTTTTAATAAATAATAAATTAATAATATAAACAATATTAAAAAAGATAGCATAAGGGTTCGAAAGCGCCGCCAGTGAACGCAACACGCATGTCTAGTGACGTCACGCTGCCAGCTGATCGACTTTATAGTCCCGGCGAACATGGAGAAACGAAGCAGTAACAAATCTTCCAGTGTTAAAAAAATGATTGATCGCACGCCAATAATCATCATCCTGGGGTGTACAGGTCTCGGCAAGACCAAATTAGCATACGAGTTAGCCAAGAAATGTAATGGGGCGATTATCAATGCGGATCCACTAAAGGTAAGAGTCAACTCCCAACTCTAAAAATACTAACCTTACAAGACAGGCATTTTATTATTAATAATAGAAATTTATGTGATTAATATATTCCTATCACCACCAATTTATTTATCTTATCTTTAATCACTAAAAAAATTTTCTTTTATTTTCATTTAACGCTTCAGAATTTTTTTTACACATAAAAAAAATATTTAATGTATAAATATTAATTAATTTTATTATTCAAGCTTTGTCTGATTTTTTTAACAATAATAGGCCATTTGTTCAAGGACGTTATTTTAATT
>JAAAKE020151558.1:0-12653 GCA_010014785.2 Anisolabis maritima
TGAATTGTATCTGAAGAAGGCCACAGAATGAATGGCCAAAACGTTGTATTTAATACGAATAAACAAGAGTTAAACCAAAAATGAAATTTATTTATTAATGAAGGTAGAATGAATGGCCAAAACGCTGTATTTAATAAAAACAAACCACAGTAAAATAGAAAATGTAATTTATTTATTAATGATATAAAATGTGAAAATTTCAACTCCAAAATACCTTCGGTTTTGATAAACATCACCTCAGAATCCTTTTTCTTAATTTTACTTCCATCAACTGGGATTTTCTTTTTAAAAATATTTTCATATTTTGAAAATGGATCCATTTTTTTTCAACTTGAATACCTTGAAATGAATATATATTAAATAAGTTATTAACTAACTTCTTAAGCCAATCAATATTCATTCAAAAGGGCATGGATTCAAACAATTTCTTGTTCCCATAGCTACACTAACAATATAAAAAAGATATTATTGAAATTTTATTCATTTATAAAAAACATTACTTATTTATATTAAGCAATATAATGAATTAAACGAGTCTAGATATATAAATGAGGAAGTCATTAGGCGAGGGGAGAAAGCAGCTAACCTAAGAAGACAACAGGTTCAAATTGATCCTATGACAAAAATTTATCACACTCCCTCATTAGTTCCTATCCATGGGCTGGGAAACAGGAAACCACCCTAGCATGATGATAAGAAAGTTACTCTTGGAGAAACCACAAGGTGTCAATCTCTGATATATATATATATCATCTTGATTTTGGAAAAAATACTAGACTTTCCAAAACAGTAGCTTTTGGGTTTTATTGAAAATTCCATCGGAGCAAATGTCCTTGCCATAACAGTACCAAGGGAACGCATCATCCCAGTAATGATTCATAGGTGTCAATTCCTTCCCCTAGAATATTAAATTTTTTAAATTAAAAAAATAAAAATTTGAACAATACTAGGGGGGTGATTGAAACATTATAATGAGGCCGGAGGCTCTGGGTTCTATGAGGACCGTTACCCCTCCCCCAACTTTTACTTAACGAATATTCTATATATATTGGGTAGTCGAAAAAGTCTTTTCGTATTTCTAATCAAACTTCAAGTAATTTATAAGTATCTGAACGCTAAATTTATGTTAAAACAGTGGCGTAGTTAGATAAGGGGGGGGGGTTGACCACTGGACGGCAATTTTGGTTTAAACACCCTTTCAAAAGGGAAAAATTGGACCAGGCAGGAGAGGCAAATTGAATTTATAGCTAAACTAGCTTCGCTATTGATTTAAATTAATTTTAGTGTATTTTAGGTGAGGTTTTTTCTTTTTACGAATTTTATATTTTTATTTCACCAAGTTTATTAAATATAAATTAATACATTTAGAGCTACTAATAAAGTAATATTCGGTTATTTATATTTGTAACTTATTTTCATACTCTTTGCCAAAAAAAAATAAGGTTTTTATAATACTTAATTATTTGCTACTTATAAGAAAAAAAAATATGCCACTCAGATGAATAAAAAATCCCCACCCTTGCAGGGTTTTTGACAAAATGACCCTGATAAAAATAATTCAAAAATGGCGCCCGGGCGTAAACGGGTGGCAGTCGAGTTCGACTCTCCATCCATTGCGATTGCCTTGAGCGAAGCTCGAATCCTTCAACGCCAGTCGCTTTGTAACTCCTGGGCAATAGCAAAAGGGAAAAAACATTCCAAGCCCAATAGGTCTTAGAATAAAAACGCAAACATTACCACTCTCAGTTCGATTGAATCCATTAAGGAACTCTTCATCTTGATATTGCATACGCTTCGAAGCTTCAACGTAAGTCAATAAATAAATAAATTTTAGAAACATTGGAAATTGATCCAAGCCACATGAATATCTGAGTCAGCTCAAAAATGGCGTCATCCGAGTTGGTCACATTTTATTTACTCGTTCTCTCACACATCTGCTAGATATTTTCAAAAATTCAACTCGCACGAATTTAATTTTAATTTGCTGTTGGATATCAAACACCTGAAGCCCTTCAGCTTCTTTAATTAATAAAATTTTCTTTCCAACTTAATTTTTTTAAATAAAATTCAATTTCAGAGATAAAATAAATTTATTAATTACTAATTTACTAATCAAAATAAAATGATATATATACAACACGCCTAAAATTTTCAAAACCAATTACTAATTTTTTAAAATTTATTTTATCCACTAATATCCTTATAATTTTCGAAATTTCCCTTATCAAAATTAAAAAAAAAAATTAAATAAATAAAATTAAAAAAAAATATTTTTATTAAATTTTACAATTTTCTCTTATATTGATTTATAATTACTTCTAAATGTGGACGTAACATATGTTGATTTTATGGATTTTTTATTTAATTTTAGAAAGTGAAGTCAATTTTTTTTAAATTTATTTCCAAATTTTTACACGCATTTATAATTTATCTATTTTAATTGAAGATTCAATAAATATTGCGAATATTATTAAAGAAATATAATAATATCGACCGCAAAATTTAGAAAATTATTTTATTTTAAATTACAATTTTAAATTTAAATCAGGTGGCTTTGGACTTTCAGTGTTGTTTTATTTACCCTTTAGTGATTATCTTGTAATGTGTATAAAAAAAAAAAAACAATAGATAAAGGTAAAGTAAACTAAAATTTGTTGTTTTGTTCATTTTATGCAGTTTAGTAATATTTTCAGAATTCGTCCAAAACCTGCCTGTTCGGATAGTATATTTCTATCTCTTACTAAAACTCACTCGTTTATATAATATTTTGTTATTTATTTTTTATATTTTGTTAGACTATAAAAAATAAATTTATATTACCCAATTTTAAATATTCCATTAGGAATTTATTAAGCATTAACCCAAACCTGCTGTTGCTTATAGAAAATTTATATCTCACACTTAGATCAATATCAAAACAAATTGGATAAACGTTTCACCTTTAGAGATAAATATATAAAATTTTTGATGTAGATCTCCATACGTTTATCCAAATTATTCTGATATATCACTCTTTTATAATTGTTTATTATTATTTAATATTTGAGTTTCAAATTTTTCTTTTCAATTGAAACACGTGAAGCCCTTCAGCTTGTATAAAATTTCTCCCAACTCATTTATTTTTTATAGAAACTCGTTATCAAAGTCTACTAAATTTATACCGTCATTCCATCTATTTTTACATTATTAATAATAATTCCTAAATGAGTAAATATTTTGACTCTTAAAAATTGATTAAAACTAATCGGTTCACTTCTAAATCTTTTCTATAATTTCATTTCTTATATATATATATTATATATTTTTATTTTATTATGTATATAGGCCTATATAATTTATTTATATTTTAAAATGAATATTATCATCACTCAGAAGTAGACAAACT
Organism: Anisolabis maritima; assembly: GCA_010014785.2. Classification (NCBI taxonomy): domain Eukaryota; kingdom Metazoa; phylum Arthropoda; class Insecta; order Dermaptera; family Anisolabididae; genus Anisolabis; species Anisolabis maritima. The sequence continues at coordinate 3,386 of JAAAKE020151558.1, forward strand.
TGGCTTTAGAGTGATCTTACTAATTTATTATACAGCCTACATAAAGATACTAGATGAGAAATTTTTTAGTCTTTTCATATAATTAATTTCTTATCTTATATTTGTATATAGGTCGTACAATAAATTAGCGAGATCACTCCCAAGGTGCTTGTCTATTTCTCATTGCAGTTGAGTTCTTGTATAAAAAATATAAAAATTTTTCAAAATAAAAAATTCTTATTTTAAAAAGTAATTTCAATTTTTGGAATTAAAATGCGGACACACTGAGAGTCTCGAAGTTTATAATATAATAAATATAATAATAATTTTTTTCTGATTTTTCATTTAATATAGAAGTGAAATTATTTGAATTAGTATTTTTTCCTCTCAAAAATGACTATATTAAAAAAAAATTGATTTTTTTGTGTCATTCAATTCAATAATCTTTTTTTTTAATTTAGTGAATCCCTACATCAATATAATCTTTGAAATTTTGTAAATAACTCTTATCAATAATTGAAAAAATTAAAATAAATGGACTAATAAAATTTTCGACTTTTATATTTATTTATAATTACTTCTAAATGGATGACGTAATTTATGAAGTTTTTTTTTTTTTCATTTTATAAAGTGAACTTAATTTTAGATATTATTTATCTATATTTTATTTTTTTATCTTTTGACATCGAAGACCATAGACATTAAATAAATAATTTATATATTATATACGATAAACGTTATTCGTCCATATTGATTTAAATTAATAAAATTGAAATGTATAATATATATAATACTACAAATAAAATGATTTTTATCGATCTGGGCAGATCGGCGAAACACTGACCCTCAGATCATAAAATGTTTCTGCTCCAAGGGATAGATTAGGTGCTTTATTATATTTATATGCCATTTATTGCTTTAAGTTATGTATTTTTAATTGAAGATAAATACAATAAATAGTTAAAATATAAGGATTGTTCTTTGTTAAAATTTATCCTTTTTTTATATTTTTTATTTTTATTTTGTACTCTTTTCGGCATCTAAGGCCATTTAGAGTTTATAATTTTTCATTTTATTCATATAAATAATAAATTACCGTTGGCTTCCGGCGCTTTTTTATATAACTATCAATATCATATAGTTTTAGGCATTCAACACAGTTTTGTTAAACTTTAGTGGTGCGATCTCTATAAAAAATCATCACTATTAGGTAAAAACACTAAAAAATTTGATTTCTTTTTTTTTTTTATTATTTTAGAAATGCATAATGATTTCTAAAACATTGCTAATACTGAGTATATATATGTATAACACAGTATATGAATCATATAGTTCTTGGTAGAACTTCCTTTTTTTTAAATCACCAAATTTTATAAAATATCTAAACTTAACTTTAAACTCAAGAATGAAAAATAGAGGAACTCTTAGAGAATTTTCTCCAGCGGTTACGCATGTAATTCAGTTTAAGACAAAAAATTAAAAAATTTCGAAATTTTTCCCATTATTAATTAAAACTTCCAAGAAGGGATTCAAACTATTTTTTCGGTTCAGTTCCGGCTCCGAGCCCTGATTCCAAAGTACTTAATGCTTTTAAATAATAAATACATATAAAAAAATCATTAGGTATTTTTGGAAGTCTTTTTCGGCATCCAAGGCCATTTAGACCCTGCCTTATTTATTTAAATCAATTGGAATTCAATATAATTTAAATAAATTTTTGTCGCTTTGGACGGGAAGCGAACCACTAATATTTGGAACATGGAGCGAGATTTCTACCTCTGTTTCAAAGGACAGACTGAGCCTATTAGATAGTGAAAAATATTTTAATTTTATTAAAATGATGAACATGTGGGTTTTCGGTCGTTATCTTAGACATTCAGATTATTAAATGAAAGATTATATATAGGAAAATTTAGTATTCTTTCTTTTCTCAAAATCAATTGAAACTCAACGAATTGAGGTTTTAAATCAATCGTCTGTTTGTAGTTTCAACCTGAAAAATCAAAATATCTCAACTATTAATCGTAACGAAGTTATAGTAACTATAGACAAGTTTAATTATGTGATCCTAATGAAAGATAAAAAAAAAACTTTTAAAACAAAATTTTTGAATTAAGTATTATTTTTTTAAAGTTCAGATTTTTTTTTTTCTGGATTGAACTTCAAATGAAGTACCACTGGATTGCACGATTGTTGCCGGTATTGTCCTAGTATAGAAAAAATAAGCAACAAAGCCCCCCTTTTTACCCATCCCATGGAATATAAGATGGCCGCTCTATAACCCTATCGCGTATGCAAGTCATGTTTTATGTTATATTGTTTGTACAAATATCTTTTCATTAATTTAATTTAAATTATATTGGCTAACAATTAATATAAAAAAATAAGGGCTGAGTCTAAATGGCCTCAGATGCTGAAAAAGACTTAAAAAAAAAGAGATTAAATAAAATTTCCAAGTTTTCTCTCTAAGATGGGCTATGTTTATAATCTTCCCAATTCTTTTTTCCTTTTTTTTTTTTATAATAAATCCGCTCCCACTCGACGGATTGTTATTTAAATTGGTCGAAGGCTGAAGACAAACGTCTTAATTATTATCACAGAATTTTCAAAAGATTTAACCCAGCGGATGCTGAGAAAATCGTGGTGTGCGATAAATATTGGTGGGGCTATTTTTACCCTCTCCTGTGAACCGATTCAAATTTTATTAACTTAATTGTCATTCCTAGGGCTATACATTTTTTAAATTTCAGCCTTTTCTGATGAGGGGTTCTAGAGATATAAGCCAAAATAAAAGCTACACACTAAGATTTTTTGCATTTTTGGAGTCTTTTTGCTGAAACGTTGAAGGGTCAAATTTTTTATGATCATATTTTCCCCTTACTATTATATATAATAGTGTGGGAAAGTAAAATTGTGTAGCATTCTTAGTACCTATTTTCGAATTATGGTTTTGAATTTACAAAAATGATAATAATTTTTTTTGTCATTATCAAAAATTCTTTTTGATTGCTATCAAATTTAAACATTTATTTAACATAATTATTTATTTAGATAATTTAAAAAATCTAATCTAATTCTATTGATTGATGTAATAAATATAATAGATAAATGGGCCGACATTTTTAAAAGCAAAATATTTTTTTATAATACGAAAGGTAGGCTCTAATACCCTATATAAATTTATATAAACAATATAGATAATGATTTCACCAAAGGATTTAGACCTACTACCCTGAATAATTTTTATTTTTCTTTAAATACAGTTCTCTAAGAATAAAATTCCGATTTATTTTCTATCACCCAACATATTCCGAATTTCTTTTCAGTCTGAAATATTTATTAAAGCTCTAAGATTTCGACATTATTCATAATAGATTAGTGATACCACTCAATAAAATAAATAATAATTGTATATATCAAACTAGCAACTGTTTTTGCTGCACTCTTATCGTTATCCACCTCCTATTCATCTCAACTTAAAATGCCTTTTGTGTATTTCCAAAAAAGCCCTTTAACCATTTAGATTAAATTCTCAACCTTTTCAAGATAAACGGCCTTAATATATGAACAATGGATTGGAGAATGTACTCCATTATCATTCGAATGATAATATATAACAAAGTCTTGTCATTCTCCTTAGCTGGTGTTAATTTGAATGAAAAAGAGGCTTTATTTTAATCAATATTCTAGATATTTTGGAGATCTCTGGCGACGCATTTAATTTATATATAAAAAAATTGCTTGAACTAAAAACAAGACAAGTGATGTATTTTAATTGTGGTATTGAGCATGCATGGTGAAAGAGGTGTCTTTTTAATTCAATCTAGTCATCTTTACTTTATACGGTATTTATATGGTGAGAAAGTATTTTTAACTCTGAAGACAAGGTGGCTTAACGGATTGAAACAAAATTTTATATTTAAGCTTTTATGCAAGAACCAAAGGTAACATCAACTTTTAACATCAATCGATTCAGACGAAGTTGTTCATTTGAAGTTTAAACATTAAAAATGCAAAATATCTCTTTAATTTTTAACTTGAATGAAATAATACCGCTATACAAAATTGTTATATACATCATTTTGAACAACTTTTGTCTTATTATACCTTGTACACTTAGGAGCAAGGTAAAATTTCAAACATTTTTTTTCAAAATGGTGAATTGATAAGGTTAATAGGAAATAGGCGCACGCAGCTAAATAAGTCTCTCTATCTCTAGCCCCTTGAAATACGAGACGTTTCTGATAAAATTTATTCATCCATCTTCGTTAAAGTTAATAGTTATGGATAAATTTTGATTTTTTTTGAGTATTGAACTTGAAATGATTGTTCAATTTTCACCTTATTACCCGAATTTTATTAGAAAATCTCATAACATACCTATTTTATTATTTCACTACATAAGTAGGGTTTATTTCAATGAAAAACTCATTTTTTTAAATTTTAATTAGAACTCGGGAATTTTATGTCCGTTTAATATATATACGTCGTATATATACTAAACTAAAGTTAGGTTTAAGTTTCGCTCAGTCTACTTCCTTGAGAATAATTATTAAGATTGTAATGATCAGTGAAAGAGAAAATAATAATGAAATGCTCTGAGGACATGTTAAAAGGCTTTCTTACTTGTGTAGTATTTGAACTAAATTACGCATTAATATTTTATTATATTTATTTATTATAAAAATCTGAGAAATTGTTTAAGATTATCATAAAAAGAGAAAATATGTTTCTCTATTTTTATAAATTAACGACATGACAAATTATAATGGTGTTTCTTAATGTTATATAAATAAATAAATATTTCATACATTCTTTGTGAGCGCACGAATTACCTGACTGCTAAAACTTAGATTTCTTATGCACTCTATACATACACATGGTGTCTCATCATGAGCTTGTGCAACAGACTCGTCGTCAATGAAACATACATAATCTGTCAATTAATAAATTATTGTAAAATCAAATTAATTCATAAAAATTATGTATGATCAAAGAGAGGTATTGTGTTTTTTAATTGTAAATTTTCTAATCCTCTTTGAATTGAAAACTCAGAGTATTAAGTATTATCTAATCAATCATTCAATATATCAGTCTATGAACAGATGTAGAGGAAACCCATAAACCTTCTACTAGTTAAGGGTAAATAATTTTAAATAATTTTCAAGACTTATTCATTTAAATTAGATTTTAATATTCAATATATGCCTAGTAGTGGACTTTCCTAGTCATAGCTTTTTATTTAACATGTTTTGTGAGTTTATTTTTGTTGGTGGATCAAGTGGGAGGCGAACCCAAGATCTCCAGCCTATCCGGAGTATCGGTGTGCTTCCTTTGCAACAGACCACTCCATGATCCACCAGCAAAAATATACTCACCAAACATGTAAAATAAATGATTTTATATTTTAGCTTCAGACTCTCATCTGTTTTTTTTTTTTTTTTTTTTTTTTTTTTTTTTTTTTTTTTTTTGTGTAGAAAATATCAATTTACTGATGTCATTTTATTACTTTTATGCTTTTATTTAGAGACATGAAATATTTCGAATTTTTTTTAGCATGAGTTACTATAGAATTAATTCCTAACAACGTATTTTTGAAAAAGACGAACCTTTCATATTTTTTCTAAAAAATTAACCTATAGAATTTTTTGCGCTTTGTTCGTATAGGAAACAATTTAAAAGACTTTTTTATTTTTCATTCAAAAATTTGATATTTAGATACTCCTTGATATAAATTAGAGCTGAGAATTTAAGAAACAAGTTAACAGAAAAAAAAACCCGATTATTTATACTATATTATATTATTATAACATTATTACTAACTTCGATTAAAATCTTACCTGTTTTTTTTTTAACCAATCGACTAAATTAATAAGTTAACATTTTTGAACGAATTTAGTTGATATTTTTAAATAATATATTAATATTAAAGAGCAATATTGAAATTATTAAGATGTTAAATCCTCTCTTTATTTAACAAAAGAGTATTTTTTAATTTTATTTAATTAAAATTAATATATATAAAATTCAAACCAATTTGGAAAATCTTTAGACTTTGATGGATCTATTGAGATTTTTGCAAATTTGAATTTTATATAATTAATTTATAAGATCCTCTTTTGCCAATCAAAGAGAGTGGATTAAATCCGTGAACAATTTCAATATTTCTCCCTAATAAGTTATTTAAAACAATCAACTAAATTGGTTGAAAATATAAACCGATTAATTTTGTTGAATGGTTAAAAAAACAAATAAGATTTTAATCGAAGTTAGTAGTAATGTTTTATAATCGGTTAATTTTTACTTGTCCTACCCAGAGTATAAATAATTGAAAAATAACATAAGTGGGTGTGAAAATTAGTTTTTTTATTTTTTTAAATATCTATCATTCTAATGCAACTCCTATGTTGGGGGGACGTCGAACGGTTTTGCAGTGGCTACACCAGTTTATTTTTAGGAATGCTTCGGTCCGGGGGGGCCCCTTGGAGCTTGAGCTATTGGCGGCCGCCAGGACCTCCAGATGATAAATCCGTCCCTGTCTTGTTGGTTACATTAGACCTAAGTGAAGATTAAGGAATTTATTCTTAAAAAAATTTGACAACCATTGTGCTCTCTCACTATATACTATCTCCATTAAAAGAAATTGAACAACTTCTATCTTTTGTTTCGACTTAATGGATTAAGAGAGCTACATGAAATTCAAAATCATTATTTTTAAATTTCATATAGGTCTTCTAAGATGAAACCAAATACAGATTGTCTAATTACTTTTGAGAGGGATATATATATATATATATATATATATATATATATATATTAAAATCCCGGTTAACATGATAACGAATCGCACGATTTTCGAGTTTACACATCAAATTAAATGCAACCCTTTCTTTTTTTTACCACAAGTTAAATTTAACAGGTTCCAAACAATTGAAAATTGAAAAATTCTGAGACAATTGCACTTTATACCGCATTTCAATAACACGATTTTGCTTACTGCCCCACCAGGATTAATTAACCGGGGTTTTGCTTTATATATAATTAATTTTTCAGAAGCTCTGTATACATATTGAAAATAATTAATTTAAATTTTAAAATGTAGCGTTAAGAGCTCCTCCATTTATTCCTCCTCCCAAATACCATCCAATCCTCATCCTCTTCGAAATCTTTCTTGATTTTTCTACCCATCTCGTCCTAGGTCTTCAAATTGGCCTTTTTCCCAAATAATATCCTAAATAGATTTCGTTCTTCTCACATGTCCGGGCCATCAATTTTTTCGTAATTTATTATTATTATTATCCCATCAATATCCCTTATGCAAATCATGCAGCCCGCTATTTTGTAACCAACGCTAATATCCCGATTCCTCATTAGGTTCATATTATGAATTTATTATATAACAATAAACAAACAAAAAAGAAGGAAGTTTAATAAAATGAAGTACTAAGAAATATTCCATTTTATGTCTAAGATAGTAAAAAAAAAAAAAAAAAAACTTGTCTATTCTACTACGAAACATTGTATATATAATATTAGTAAATATTTATCTCGTCAACCTAATTATATAAATATAAGACAACCGGAAACAAATGTGACACTCTTCCTTCTTACTGGTCTTCTTTCTTTAAAATAAACGGTAAACATAACAAATCAGGTTGAATATATTTGACTTAGTATATTATATATATCAAAATAAATTGGGCAAAAACTTTTATTTAATTTTAAATCCATACAAATTTTTTTTTCTCACGCCGCCTTAGGCATTTCATAATTTTTTCAATGACGCCCCAAGTCATTACACATTAATAAAAAGCTGCTAATTTACAAATTTATAAATCTTCGAGTAGTAAAGTATTAATATATTTTTTTGTTACAATTTTATTTAGTTTGTATTTTTAGAGATTTTTCGTTTGTGTATGTTAATCAATTATTAAAATTATAAAAAATTAAATTAAATTAATTAAATTGGCAAGTAAATTCCGTTATTAGTAAACATAAGAATTAAAAATTTTTATATTTTATTACCATGGCAACGAGTTTTCCTATCATTTCTATGGGATGCTTTAAATCCAAAATTGCGTGCCCCGCACTATTTTGAAGTGGAAAATGATTAATACATTTTAAAAATCATTCTATTTATTATAAATACAACCAATTTAATCAATATTGTTATAGTAGTTTAAGAGAAAATCGAAAAATATCAGTAAAGTGGGCCCCAAACTATTTGGAAGTGGGGGGAGGGGGAATAAGGGTTAACATATTTCAAAGATCACATAATAAATTATTGATTTATGAATTTTAATAAAATTCGTTAGAGCGAATTTTGAGAAAATCGGAAAAAACTAAAAAAAGTTCATCAATAAAGTACTAGTATCCGTTGGTAAAGTTTATTGAAAATCTCCAAAGTGCAAGCGACGATGGTTCCTAAATTTCATCCTGATAGGTTTTTTTTTAAATCTTGTTCAAAGACAAGACCATTTTGCGAAACCCATTTTTTTTTAGATCCATGCAAACATTTATTTTCCTCTTTTTAGTGTATTTAAATAAAAGAGTTGTAAACATTTTTTTAATTTTTACTCCTTTGTCTTCGACCTCTCTATTGACTACATTTTTCCTCTTGAGCAGCTCGTTAGCTGACCATTTTCGAATTTGGGCCTCCAAATAAATAGAACTGAAAATTAAAATTTTTTTCAATAATTTTCCCATTCCACCTAGAAAGTACTCATTTCTGCATTGTGAAATTGTGAATTTCACGACTAAACAAAAATTTTTATTTCGAGTTTTAGTCAATTTTAGTACCCCCACCCCCATCCAAAAAACGTTTCTGTTTGAGGTCATTTTAATCGTTAATAAAGGTCAAATTTTCCCAATAGGGGTGAAGGGCGTAATAGATATTAGTATTCAAAAGGGAACTACGATGCCTTTCAAAATAAATTGGACTCTCTCTTTTGTTTGTTTTAATAGATAATTAGAAATATGAAAATCTTAATTTTATCTATTATTCAATTTATTACTTTTCTATTTTAGCTCTTCTAATAATTAGAATTAGATTAATTAAAATACGAAACAAAAGAGAGAATTTGTCCATTAATGACATAGTAGGTGAATGAATGGTCGACTTCATGGGACACTGGTTTAATTTTTTATATACCAGGTGTACAAGCTTAAATCCGCTGTTCGCTCATAGATGGCGTTATTGAGCATATGAAGGTATGTGGACCCGCCATATTTTTTTTCTTATGAGTACGACGTCTGTCATCAATGAGCAGTCAACATCGCTATCAATTTC
>JAAAKE020151569.1:11532-28558 GCA_010014785.2 Anisolabis maritima
TCTTCAAAAAGATGTTCAAGTTTATTATCTTCTTTTTCTACTTTTATATCCTGAAATTAGAGAAAATATATATATATTATTTCTATAAACTAGATATAATTTATATGAAATTTTTTGTTTTGATACCTTCTTGCCCTCTTCCTCGCTCATTTCCAAATTATTGAGATGCACCTTATAATTATCTATTTTTTAATTAAGAACTACACCCGACATGATCGTTAATCTGTAATAAGGAAAATGTAAAATAAATATTTCATTATATCTTTTGATATTGAATTAGTATTAGTAATATGAAATATATAAGCAAAAAGTAAAATTAGGAAATATAATAGATGTGAAAAAATTATTAATCAGAAAAAGACTTGAAAATTTTCACCTTGCTGAAACAAAATTTCTATTTTATTAATGCTAGAAATAAGTAAAATATGTCTTACTTGTATAATTTTATATTACGCGGGCATTTTATAAATTAAAAAGAAAAAAATGCTTATAATTCAAAAATAAATAAAAAATATTTAAATATATATTAGTAAATATTTACATTTTTACATTAAGTTTAAATTTATTTTTATAATTTTTTATTTGAATGTTTACCACCTGTTATAACTTCATCATAAATATTTCAAAATATTTTACATGTGCTTTCATGTTTTATAAATTTTTTATTGCTTTAATTTTCATGAAAAATTGTATTATTGAGATTTATAAAAGCTAGTTAATGAAAGGTGATAAAAACTAGTAAGTTTGTTTTTATATTATCTTTTTTTGTTATATCTTTAATAAAAAATTCACAAGTTAAGGTTATAATTTTAACATTTTCAAAAACATTTTTATAAACATTAAGAAATTAATTTTATATTTCTTAACGTTTATCTCGCTTATTCAGAAATTGTAAATAAATTCTTTAATTTTATTAAAAAACATAACAATTTCACCTAAAATACAAACGTATTGGTGGGGTGACTATAAATTTTGTTTAAAGAATGTTTATTTCTTATTTAAAATTTTTATTAAATACACATCTATTTAGTACACGGATGATGACCATGATTTACCAGATCTAAGACTATTTTTTTTCCTCACTGCTATTCTTCTCTCTTGATGAAGCTCTGAGGAAAATCTTTTAAAAGGCTCTGGGTACTGACTGGCTTGCTCTATATTAATCTCTCATTAGTCTCTTATTTAAATGTTTTTTGAGAAAAGTAGAAGAAAGTACAAAGAGGACATATTATCTTTTTTATTTAAAAAACTAGGACGGAGGAAAAGATAGGTGATTAAATTAATAGCTCAAATCTACTGAGTACATTAATGGAGTTGATTACCTGGTCACTCTAGTTTACTAACAATTTAGATTAGCATTTCTTCTTTTAAAAGCAATATTTTTATTATTTAAAATTTAATTTTTATATAAATTTAGAGAAAATAAAAGAAAAGTAAAAGCATAGAAATCTCCAAAATCTGTTTCATAAAAAACAAGTCTTTTTTTGTGATTACACTTGGATGGAAATCTTTTTATTCACATCCTAATCATAGAATTGTGAATTTTTCATCAGTGTGAATTATTTGTATGTGGCCAATGAACTAGAGAACAAGGCAGACACCAAAAAGAAAAAATTTGTTAAATGGAATTTTATGCTTTATAAAATAAATTATTTAAAAAATTATCCATGTCAAACATTGCAAATTGTTTTATTTTTTCATCAAAAAATTGAATTATCTCGTAAGAATATTGAACACAATCAAGGATAATTTATTAAATTTCATTTTTCTTTTTCCTTGAAATTAAAAAAGGTTTCTGACCTCACTGATTCATATGTGAATTATATTTTATTAAATTTAAATTTATTTATTAATAAATAATATTTTTTTGCATTATGATATTTTTTTCAGAACATGAACCAATTAATCCAAGTAGCTGTGACAAGTACTTCTTCAGCATTGCCAACTTCTTCATCGATAATCATTTGGGATCCAACCACAGGAACAAATTTAAGAAATTTTAAAGACTCTGAAAACACTCCATTTCATGCTTTATCTTTCATCTCCAATGAATATATGATAACTGCTGACTCCCGAAAGCCTCTTTTGAGAATTTGGCCCCTTTGGAGTATAACGCCTCTTGGACCCATTCTCAGAACGCATATGCCTGGTCAGGTCACTGCTTTGACGGTAGATCCTGATGGGATTTATTGTGTCTGTGGAATAAGCGATAAACTCTACATCTGGGAGCTGTCTTCTGGTAAATTATTGAATTTTGGTGAAAAACACTTCCAGAAGATCACTAACATCAAATTCACCGACGATGGAAGTCATATTGTCTCAGCAGGTGACGACGGCTTGATCGTCCTCTGGTCATTGGCACTATTAATAAACAAATACGCAAGTGAACCCAAACCTCGTCATGTTTTCTCCGATCATTCAGCTCCTGTTACAGATATATACGTAGGTCGTGGATCGCGTTGTCATCTTGTATCAGTTTCCTTAGATCGAACTTTAAATTTCTATCTTCTAGCTTTGCGTAGTCCTTCACTTTTATTTTCCATCATTTTTGAGTCCCCGTTGAGTTCGGTTTGTATGAATAATTGTGAAACAAAAATCTTTATAGGATTATCGAATGGAGATATTCAAGAATTTAACTTAAGAGAACCTCCTAGGACAAAGGAGTATCATATTTCTGAGAAAGACACCCGTCTTAAATTCATCGGCCATACAGATCAAGTGAATTCACTTAGCGTCTCTTGTGATGGTAATATTTTGCTCTCAGGATCTAATGATAAAAAAATTATCTTCTGGGATATTACAACTCGCCAACCAATTAGGACTATCTTGCAACAAGCACCAGTCCTTAATGTCCTTTTTAAATTTGCTAACAAAAATATATTTTCAAAAAATCAGACTTCTAAAATTAAGTTGAATGATTTTCAAAAAAATATTGATAAAAATTCTCCACTGATTATATCTAAACTTGTAACGGAAGAGGAAGAAGAAAACATGATTACTTCTTCATTAGAACAAGAACTTCGTGAAGAGAATGAACAGTTAAAAAGAATTAATCAATCTTTAGTTGAATTGCTTATAGATAAGAAGCTTGGTGTCGAATAAATTGTTGTTTAAATTGACAAAATAATTTTTTTATTAAAACATACATTAAAATACAGGTGATATCATTTCTTTTCCTTCAAAAGCATTTATTATATTTTGAGCGCCCATTTTTGCCATATCCGTACGAGTTCTAAAAGTTGCACTTCCCAGATGTGGAAGAAGTACTGCAAAAAATATATATTTTATTCTTTGTAGAATAATTTTCAATTTACTATCATTTTTTATTTACTTTTAGAAAGTGATTAGGAAGACATTCGCCTTAATTAATTTTTGAAGTGTACTATTTTAATTTTAAAATAAGGATAGTTATTTTTAAACAATTTTAAACTGAATTACGATACAGCTATAATAAATTTTGTGTAAATTATGAAATAGTTGCAATAAAACAGAAAGGCTTACATGGATTTTGCATGAAATTATTACTTCTATTTCATTTATCATATATTTAAAATATATATTCAACCGCGGAAACCTTCAAGAACATATATATATATATTATTATTTCCCTTCTAATAAACTCTCAACAAATGATTCTCCCTTTTTTTAAAAAAGTATTTTTTTATCTTTTTGATGGTGAAAAACCATTGTAAAATAATATCAACTTACTACAATTGGATAGAGTAGTTAAAGGATGATCTCGGGGCAACGGCTCGGGTGTCATTACATCGAGGCCAGCAGCTGCAATTTTCTTTGAAGCTAATGCTTCTACAAGTGCTGGCTGATCCACTAAATCTATAAAATTATGAATGATTAATTAATTGAAGAAAGAATAATTAATATCTTTCCAAAATTTTCATTCTTGTGTAACCATGTAGAAGAACAATTTCAACTTTGTATGGTAGTTTATCGCATTAAATAATATGTTGTAATGGTGAGGTGTAGGAGAGAGTTGATAATGGAGGATGCAGCCAAGTGATTAGCCTCTTAAAAAAAATTTTGTATATATATATATATATTTCTAACAATATACTTGCCACACATAACAACCTGACAATTCTATGTATATCCTTTTCGACAAAAAATTATTTGTAATGCTGATGGATAACACCACAATAAAGCATGCAAAAAAGTTACGAAAAAAATTTAAACAATTTAATGGATGCCAATTATCTAGCTGCATTCTTCCTTATCAACCCTTTTCTATTAAATGATAATACTTTTTTTTATCCTAGAAATAGAAGGCAGACTATTTTTACAAATATTATATTTCAAAAAAAAAAAAAAATACCTCCTCTTCCAATATTAATAAATATAGCCGTTGATTTCATTTTATCAAAAACTTTTTTATTAAAAAGATGTCTCGTTTCTTCTGTTAATGGACAAGCAGCAATAATAAAATCACTTTCTTCAATGAGTTTATTAAAAGGAACAAATTCAGCTCCAAGTGATCCAGCTAAAACATCATTTATAGAATTAATATCAAAAAATTTAGAGATATGTGAATAAATTCTTTTCCTTCGAAAATTTATGAATGGAAATACAAAAATTTCTTTTATATCAGTAATTTTTTCTGGCACTACTTTTAACTTTATTTTTTTTTAACTTATCTCTTGAAGAATAATAAATCAATAAAGTCTAATTATAATTTGAAACAAAAAATATATATATATATGGATAAAGTCTATCATAACTTATTTAACTCAATAATTTTCTAGGTATATGTATTTTAATTGTTAAGTAATAGTAAGGAATGAATTTTTTCTTTAAGCAGACGAATCAATATCTTAAATATTATTTAACTAGTTGTGAGTTTTGTTGTGTCTTTAGTGTGATCAGGCCTTATGGGAATCGAACCATGCATGGCCTAGAGGCAGACAGCTCAACTTTGCAGAACCGATTCACATAGTCAAAAATTTATCAAGTCTTTGATAAAGAGAAAAAATTTTTTTCTGGCTGCAACCCAAACAGTTGTCATCAAGTTGGCTTAATATTCTTAACAACAATGATAAAGTGTAAAGGGGCGTTATTTTGATTAAAGTAATTGCCTTTTGACATAGAAGACCAAATTATAGCAATAAAATAATTATAGACAGACATTATAGGAATCTATATAATTTTGACAGATTCCTTTATCCGTTCATATTAGTTGGCAATATAATATGAATAAATTTTATCCCTTAGGATAGGAACCCCTGACTCTGCTCCAAGTGACAGTGACATATTTATTACTTTTTTTTTAAGCCTTTTGGCATCTTAGGCCATTTAGACTCCGTCCTTATTTATTTATATTAATTGGTAGCCATTATAATATAAATAAAATTTTTGTCGCTCAGAACCGAAAGCGAACCACTGACTTGAAGCGAGATCTCTACCTCAGCACCAAGGGAGAGGGCGATATTTATTAGTTTATTAATATAATTCATAAAAAGTAAAACACCTTCTTTTTTAACAGAGCGTCCCGAATAGAGAATCTTTCCAATTTCGAAGGGTTTCAGCCTTTTGGCAATGGCTTGACCGATATTACCAAATCCGACAATGCCAATGGTTGTGTCTCGTATGTCATACCCCATGAACCAATCGAATTCATTTGCAGCCCAGGTACCACTGAAAAAAAATTATTTATTATAGTTTTTTTTTTTTTAATAAATTAATCTAATCTTTTACTCATTTAAATATAAATAGTTTGATAATAACTCCTGTGATTGTCATTGAAATGATAAAATATTGTTGTTTTTTTTTTAAGTGCTAGTCACTCTTTTTCATGTGTTAAAGACGTGATTTTTCTTATAAGCCCATATATTTTTTGGTTCTTATTAAATATTCTATTTAATATTAAAATACAAGTGAAAATGCCTAGGGATATATATGATTCTGGATGGTCCAAATTCATATAGTATTCTAGATTATTTCTCTAAAATATTTTATTTAAATTTTTTATTAATAATTTTAATGATATGATATGAGTTGTAAGAATATACTCAGTTTTATTTATCCTAAATGCCTTCACTCTTAAGACTGTTTGACCCTTGGGGGCTAAGATCTCAGGAACCAGCACGTATAAATTTTAAATTATCACGAATATAATTAAATATTTACTTTAAAATATGTTCTCGGCCTTCTTGAAGTCGCCTTGCTGCAGCCAATATTAACGTCATCGTTGTATTGGCGACTGTACTAGCCAAAGCAGGAGACGTATTACCAAATTTCACTTTCCGTGACTTTAATTCATCAACTTCTACATTATCAAAGCCTGCTTTTACAGTTGAAACTACTTTCAAATTACTTCCTGAAAAAATTTCTCCAATATAATTTATTTGAATTTAATCTTATGTTAGTAAGTTATATAATTACCTGCTAGTTGGATCAATTTCCTATTTAATTTTTGTGGACCAGCCCAATATATTCCGTCTACCCCCGGAATTTTTTTTTCTATTTCTTCTTCAGTAGCGTTACATTTTGGCTCACAAAAAATTAATTCATATCTGGAAAAGAGAGAAAAATTTGATAGATTCAAACTAAAATTTGGACATATGTATTTCGGCCAATTCAAGAACTCATTGCAGATTTATACAATAAAATTTATTAGAGAATAGGATGAATGATAGGGTCTATGGGACCAGAGGTTCTCACTTTTACTGGAATCTCTATACTAAGAAAAAAATTAAAAACAATTTAGATTTTATATAAAAAGGTTCTATAAATTTGACTTTTTCAATTCTAATTAAATGTTTTTCGAATTAATCATCTTTGCACAATGAGATGATCATGGTTTTTTTATTTTCTATATCCTGATGGTAAATAAACTATTACCTTTTAAAAAATCTCAGATGATCAAATATATACAGCTCCCTCTCATCCTATTTTTAAAATATTATTGTTCCATAAATATTTAAAAATTTAATGGAATGAAAGTGAGTGCAGTACTTTTTTTATTTAGTTTAGAGCTTTATTTATAAAGAAAAAAGAAAATTATCAAATAAATTTCTTTACCTATTTTTATTAAATAGTGGAATGGCATGTTGTGTAACATTATCATAATTACTAAAAAGTATTTTCAACTTATTCATGATAGTGTAAAGGAAAACTATTAAGAATTAATGAAATTAAGTTAAATTTAATGTATATATAATAATCAACCGCTGACCAGCTGTTTAGGTTAGGATTAATATCTTATCAATGTTATGTAATGATTAATTTTTTTCTAGATTAAAACATTTTAAGAAAATATTATTTCTTGATTACATTTAATAAAATGTGTTTTTTCATTTTATAAATGAATAAAAGAAAAAATTTAATTAAAATAATAAAAAAAAGTTGGTAATGAAATTCAAATTCAAATGGTTGAATTTATTATATCTGGCTCAACAGTAGATAGGCACCGCAAAGTAAAATCTAAGGGCAAAAAACCCCCCTACACTCCCCCGTTGGCCGAAAAGTTAAAGATATTGACAATGTCAATAATGATAATGAAAACCTTCCAATGGGTGTGGGTTCGGATCCCAGGTAGTCCGATGAAAATTTATATAAATCAATTATATTTATACCAATTGATATAAATAAATATGTCTGGATCATTTCTATCGTAAATATATATAATATGTAACTTTTACCAAAAATATTTGGGGATGCAAATTCTAGTCCAATATATACATTTTTTTTTCTTTGCATTTACGAATATTTTTTATTTTCTTTAATTTTAAGTGAAAAAGATTTCCAAATCAAGCACTTATTTGGACTGTATCTGTTCATTAATACGATAACTCAAGCACGCTTTAATGAAGATCAACCAAATTTTACATACGTGCATTACAACAAAATCATAGATCTCTATCACAATCTGGCCTCAATCGGAAGTAGAACTAAACCTGTAAGGTTTTTCTAAAAAGTGTGACGAAGACGAGTCAAATGTTACATACATTATATCAATATCAGAAATAGGGGTTAAGATTTCGTCCATCCGGAAAAATTTATTTTCTAAAAATCGTAACTCACATATATATTCGAGAAAGGTGAGGGGAAGCTACACCCGATTTTTTTACATACATTTATATAATCTGTCTATTTAGACTATTTGAATTTTTTTGACCAAATCTGATGCATTGATCAGTTATAGGAGCACCAGGATGAACAGACTAATTGCCAGAACATTTCTAATAATTCTCTAATTCTTCAAATTTTTAAAAGGTTTGTAAAAAAATTCAGAGTCCCATATTCTTTATTTCCAACATTGGCTACTAAATCCAAATACCCTAATTTATTTGTTTCCCTAAATAATTTATTTAACGAAAAAACCGATTATTTTGTGATTTCCCTTGATTTTGAGACCAAAAGCCTTGTACTCTTCCAACCCCGAATAGTTAGGCCTATATATCATCTGTTTTATGATATTCTTATTATTTCAATTTAGGTTAGTGGCGGAATCACCATCACTCCTTATTCCTAAAATATCTTCACTCCCAAATATTAACTTTATTAGTTGTCTCTTTTTATGGTCAGTTCGGTTTGACATTTTGTCCATATAATTTAGTGTAGAAGGAAGAAAAAATTATTATCCAGGAGCACATTGACATTTGAGATTTGAGAAAAATAAATTTGAAAATCTGTGTACAGTATCATTCATCCTTAATCAATCAGCAAATGCCTCTCCTATCTCTTTCTCAGTCACATATGTCTGCATATAAAAAAATTTGTAATTGTGATTAATGGGAACTCAAAGGGAAAAAAAAAAAAGGATTTTAAAATAAAAATATTTTTATTTTGTACATAAAATTAATCATTAAATACATTTTTGAAAGGCAAGGCATAACGAAATTAAGAATATACCCTTTAAAGTCAATAAATAGATATTTTATTTATGATTCTTCTACTTCCATTTGTGCCTCTCTGATGTCATCTTCAAGGATCGATTCTTCCATTTTTGGTTTTTCTTTTTCTTTCACTGATTTATTAAGTATAATGTCTTCAATTTCAATTTCGTCATCAGATTCATGAATCTCTTCAACTTTTGATTTCTCCAATTTCTTCCGTTCTTTAAGACCAGCAGCTGGTGACCGAATAAGTGAAAGATTTCTATGGACTTCTTGAATATCTTTTTGTGTTTCAATTTCACGGCCTTTACGCAGACGATGCATAATGTGAAGATTTTCTCGTCGCCTTTTAATTTCATCTACTTTTTTCATAGCCTCCACTGGAAAAAGAAAAAAAATATATCAGTTCTAGATTTTATTTTTAATCAAAGATTAGATAGAATAAATTCCATTTGAAAGCCTGCTCAATATAATACAAAACATTTTTTTTTTGAATAAAATATCAATGTGGACTATGGCAAAATAGCTGAATGGACTGCTAAAGTCATAATAAATATAGATTTGAGGAATCAATTTCTAACAGCAGATTCCAATTTACTTAACGTCCAATCAAATATATTATAAATATTATTATCTAGATATAATCAGACTTTCAATTACTCAATTACCTGATTTAGCCCAGAATTCTCTATCATATTTCATAGGAATATTCCGTCTTTTCTCAAATTCAAATGATGGATCAATAGTGAGCTCCTTTCCTGCCGTTTTTCTGAATGCCTTGGTCCATTTAACTTTCCTGGGATTCTTCTTCTTTTTAAATGCTGCATGGCATTTAGATCGACAAAATTTGAAAATCTATAACAAAAAATAAAAATATTTATTATTTTTTAATGAAATTAAAATAGACTATCTACTAATTGTGGTAATATAAAATTGATGACTTTTTCCTTCGAAAGTAGATTTATTTAGTTTGGATAGAAAGAAAGTTGATGTTTTTTTATCTTTGGTTAATTGTGGGAAATAATAAATAAGATAATCATCGTCACACAATTTTATTTGCTATTTTATTAAAAAATATACATAATATAGAATTTATAAATAATACTTACTTTACAATCATTTCTTACAAGTTGAATACCATGTCCTGGATAAATTCTCGACGAACAAAAATAACAATTTTCAATTCTCATTTTCAAATATTAAATATAAATAACTTTATTAATTAAAAACAAAAGCACAATATACTGTAATTTGAAAAATATATATTACTCATAACCATAAAAATAACACATAGATTAAACACGTGTTGTCAGAATGGTCATAATTTATCTGAGGACTTAATAAGAAGCGTTTCTTTCTTTTGAAAATTAATATTTTCAGAAATGTCCACCAGGGTATTTTTTAAGTCCTTTTCGGCATCTGAGGTCATTTAGATTCCGTCATTATTTAATTAAATTAATTTGTAGCCAAACCAAGGTATTAAATTATATTATATATTTATTAACAGATAAATACATAAATTTTTCATAAAATAAAATTAAATAAATAAAATTTTTTATTATTAAAATATATTTTTGCAACTGAAAACGTATAATTTAATTTTATAGCTAATTCAAAAAATAATTTATTATCAATTTCTTGATAAGTAAAGTTCCTTTTACATTACGGGGTTTATTGCTACAAATCAAGTCCCTTTTAAAGGAAATAATGTGCTGTCTTCTTTCCAAACTCTATGATGCACCTATTTTAATTTGCAAACTGTGTTAAAATTGAGAAACTGAAGAGTTTTTAATTATTATATATATTATTTTAACATGTCATTATCACAGGATAATTTTTATATTGCCGAGGGCGTTAAAGAAGACTGTCTTTCTTTAATTGATAAGTTCTCTCAAAATCAGACTTATAGTTTTGAAAAATTCCTTGAAATTTGGAAGGAGATGAAATTTTCTTATATATTTTTGTAAGTATTATTAAATATTCTTTTAATTAATTATCATTAAAATTTTTTGTTATTACCTATATAGGATGTCCCACAAATTCCTTCCAACTTTAATTACAACTGCAGATATATAAATGTTTAAATAATAGCTGAGTTAATGTTAATTATCAAAGTAGAAAAATGTCTTTCCCATCCTTTCTTTCCTCCGAGGACCACTAAATTTTTCACCAAATAAAGATTATAATATAATTAATTAACTTATTTGAGAGACGACTAATCTTAATATATCTTGCTCTGCAGACATATATATATATATATACAGGATGCTTTTCAACTTTATATATATATATATATATATATATTATTTATTTATATTTATTATTATTCAATTTACTAAAATATTTAGGTAAAAGCATCCAAAAATGACAGTATATAGATGCTAGACGATAGATAAGTAGGATATTATGGTTGTTTTATACATTATCATGTCATTCACTCATATTCATAATATTATCTAGCATCTAAAAGCTTTCATTTTATTTTCATCTGAAATACTCAGGGATACATTCATTTTTGTGACAGTTTTCTTATATTTTACATATAAGAATCTTCTTTTTAGCGGATTTTCTCTCAAAAATAATTTTATAATTCCTAACATTTATCTATTTATAAGTTGTTAAAGTTCAGGACCACAAGATTTTTGGGATATCTAGCAAAATTATTAAATTCTCTCAACTCTTATACATCCAGAATGTTTTTGTGTTTGGTAATCAAGTCAAAATCTTTGCAGCCAAATTTGTTTTATTTCATTTAATGGCTGCTACTCAGCGACCGACCTTTAGTCCATCTTGGCCATTTTAACAGCAGATTGACAAGAAAAAAATTGAGAAAATATATAAACTAAATGAGGTAACATTTTCTCGATATTCTGGGTGGCCACTGCACCATGTTTAGGGTGTTGTTGACTATAACCTTCATTTTATTTCTTGCCAGGCGGTTTTTAAAATGACTGAAGCCTTACTTCAGTCTGACAGGCATTAATTGAAATAATACAAATTGTCTGCAAAGTCTTGTTTTTTATCGATTTCTTTAAAAATAAGATATTTCCTCTAATTTTCTATTCATTATTATCACATTATTGAATTTTTATTTTAATATTGTAATATAATTTTTTTTTCAGTTTAAGAAATATTTATGCGGAATTATTAGAATATACGGAAGAAGTATTTTTAATTGTAAAAAACTTATGGCTTTCTGAAAAAAATTTTATAAAATCGGTTGCCGCATTTTACACATTAATAGGACTTTATAGGAAACAACCGACAATGTAATTTGGAATTTTTTTTACTATCTTCTTTTATCTCTTTAAAACGTCTTCTTGTACTTAAATATTTGGACTTTTTTCAGAAATCAAGTTAAAATACGGCTAACATTAAAAGATCTTCAATTAATTCGGGAATTTATAAAAAAGTGCCTAGAGAAACAATTAACCGAAGTACTTTTTATGTATAAAGAATTAAAAAAGGATGAAGCGTTTATATTTGTAGCTTCAGAACGTCAATATGGATTAGATCCACGATATAGGAAATATTTTTCGACGATTCCAGATATTGATAAACTTGAAGAAAACCCTAAATTGAATTTATTAGCTAATGAATTACCTCAGAGTATACTTAAATATTTAGAATCAAAGAATAAACTTATAGGTATAATTTTTTTACACAACCCAACTTAATTACAGTAAGAGAAATTGAAATTCATGTTTATTTTAATTTTGCATTTGCACTTTCAAATTGAAACACTCCACGATCTTGATTGAAAAATTGAATCGTTCAGAATTTCTAAAAATTTTAAATAACATTTTTTAATTTAAATATATTTTTTTAGGAAATAATAAAGAGCTTTCATCGTGGATAAATTTATTAAGTGGAGAAAAAATCAAAGAAATGATTTCTAAACTTTCAAATTTAACCAGTCTTGATGAAGAAGTTATTTCAAAAATTGAAAAAACTCTTCAATGTTCAATACAGGAGGAAGAAAATTTGCAAGGTAAGTATTTATTTATATTCCTAGTGAAATTCTAGATTAAGTGAAAATCACTTTATTAATGATAATATCATGTTGGACTAAGAAAATATTCGAGTGGCATCTTTTTTTTGTCTTTCATCGGAGAGCTTATAAAATACACGAGAATGTATATAAAAGGAGCTGCTAGTGGTAGAAATATGAATTTCTTAATTTTGTTTTCAAAAAAATCAATAAAATTCAAATAGTACAATTTTTCCAAAAAGTGCTAGGTCATGGTATGAAAAATTATGAGTGAAAAAGAAAAAAGTAAATAATTTTCAACAAAATTTATCCATAAGAATAACAAAAGTTTTTGTAAATATTTTTAATTAAATAAATAATTTAACTAATAATTGTTGAAACGCTACTTTTACATTTTTTTTAGGAGCAGTTCGAAGAAAAATCAAAGAGCAAGCTTTTACTAAAGAAATAAGTGAAAGAAAAGGCAGAACAAGTACAGATCTAATGGAATATCAAAATGAAGAAAAAGAAGAACCAGAAGCAGATGCAATAATTGATACTTCAAAGTCAAAAAATAATAAAAAGAAATTTTTAAGGACTAAATTAAAATATTTAAATAAAGTTGATTTAAATGAGACATCAAATACAGAGAAATCCGATCATAGTATTATTCTGGATTCATTTAAGAAAAAATTCAACGAAAAGTTGGAAAATAACGACGATAACGACGATAATGAAGAAAATGAGGAGGGAAATATTAAAATTTTAGAGGAATTAGTTCATAATGTAAGAAAAAAGAATGGAAAAAGAAAAAGGAAAATGATTAAAGAAGAAAGTAAGCAAGATAATCATTTTGAATTAAATTTATGTGATATTCCAAGTACAAGTAAAGGTGTGACTGATTGGGATAACAATCAACCCATGGATTGTAATAATTCAGATTCGTCGGATTAATTCAGCAAAGGACCAAGAAATAGGTAGTTTAATAATTTCATAATAGGAATTCGACTATAACGCTTGTGTCTTGGTTGTAAGAGATGAGTCCCATCGTAAAAGAGATTAGTTATGACTTTTCTTTTAAATTTAGTTTTACTATTTATTTTATTTTTTGTAAAATAATTTTTTATAATTCATTAAGAAATAATATTTTTTGTGATAAACAAAATAAATTATATGTAAATATATGTATTATTACTTGAATAAAAATTTTTTACTTTTTTTTTGAATTTTTGATATAGGAAAATACACGTTATATGTTTATTTCAAAAGTAAAAAACTTTTAGGGTTCATAATTTTATATTTTTTCTTGTTTAAATATAATATTATTCTTCTATCTTATTTGAAGCATTATATAACAACTAGTATTTTTTGGTCTACAATCATGTCCATATTTAACAACTCTGTTTTAAAACCTCATCTACTTTTTAAGATATCTAATTTCCAATCCTATGGTGCGCCAAAAAAATTGATCATGGTCAATGGTGTAGCTAAGAGAATTCTGAGGGAGGGGTGGCATTTTTTGGTTGCTTTCCAAAAAATAAAAAAAATAATTTTTGAAAAAAGGGAAAAAGGGCTGAATTATAGCTCTGTCAATTATTATGTTTATTTTTCACTCAAATTTGCTATAATGAATCTTTTTAAATTAGCGAACTAATTATTGAAATTACTTTTTTTTAAAGTCTTCGGCATCTGAGTCCATATAAACTTTTCAACGATACATGTATAAATTTATTACGTTACTTGTAATCCAGGCATATTAATTGGTATCCAATTGATTTAAATAAATTTTCGTCTGACTGCCGAACCCACATCCTTGGCTTTTAAGTTGAAATGACTTATTTATCCCAGTTGTATAATCGATGCTCTATTCTAGATTCTATCCTATTAAAATTACTTTTATGGTTTTTATAATAAAGGCCTATAATTTTTCTAATATAAAATTTTTTCCTTTTACAGCCAAATTATCCCCTAAACGGACTAGAGACGAAGCAATTAAGGAACGGAAATAAGCGTCTAAAAGAGCTAGCAAGAGGGAAAGTGGGGAGCGCGAATTAATCCCTGTTTATAATAGGTGAGACTTGATGGGGGAACATTTTCATACAACATTTTAGAGTGGTGTTAGCATTTATAAAATTCCGTGAATGCCTCGACTACAAATAGATTTCAAGGGCATCAGTATTGCAAACATGAATCGTAATTAATATAATTGAATAAAATAATATTAAGTAAATTTCTAAAATTCTATGAAATTTATTCTAAGTATTTGACTTGAAATGAATACAAATAATTTGTTTCGAATATGGTTTTATAGTATGTTAATTATATTTCGTTGATAATTTCATTTTTGTATTCTTCTGAAATGTCAAAATTGAATATAATATTTTATAAATAATTTGTTAAAAATTATTAAAAAGTAAGAATAAACACAATGGAAAAAAATCAGGAAGTAGTTTGGATCAAAATGGAAAAAGAAGATGAAAAATATCCTGTTTATCTTGGTAAGTTTCAAATTGTTTCCTTCTTGATTATAACATAACCTAATTCAAATAAAAACATTATTTCTTTTTATTCATTCATTTAATTTGATGAGCACAAAAAAATAAATAAAACATCTAATCCGATCATTTTTAGAGAAATGTGGAACGTCAAAAGTGTCGACAAATTTTTGATTTTTTTAAAAAATTATCAGGCCCTCAATTTTCCCAACTTAGAACAAAAATTTATTGATTTTAATTGCAGAATTTTGCTATAACAATTTTTTTTCTATTTTCTTTATTTTAAGTTAAATCATTTTGTCCACTATAAATCAAGAAGATATGAATTTAAAATTGTCTTCACAGAAAAATTAATTAGTAAAGTTAATTCATTTGTTTCTTTGGTGAGTAATAAAAATTTGGTCTTTAAGCTGCTAACCCTATTGTTTTCTTTTTTAGTATAATAAATATATATTTATAAATTTTCTTATTCTTGAATTCTCTATTTAAACAAAAGAAATTTTAAACTAATATCTTTACAAATCACTTTAATAATCCCCACCACCACCTTGGTTTATGAGCGTTATGAGCAACATTTTCTCAAATTAACATTTAATTCTTTAATTTCTACACAAATGAGTAAACATATGATTATTTTTATAAAGGTAAAAAGAAACTAATTAAATTTCTCAACTAAAACAAAAATAAATTGCTTTTTTTGTCGAAATTTATTGAAAACTTTGTTGCTCATATTATGAACTGTAAACGATGATACTGATGTCTAAGGCTTAGACTCTAAGCGATGTTGATTTGCACATATGATTTCAATGAACCATAATTTCATAAAATAAATGATAGGAATATTTAAAAGTGTTTTTATTTTCAAAGTGTTTCTTAAAGATACTATAAAGGAAATACAAGTATAATAAATATTTGATATATTAGTTGTATATATGGTATATATAAATTAAGGTAGTCGTACTAAATAATAACCCATGACGACTTCATCGGTGCCAAGTTTATAATGCTCACACAAGATTCGTATTTTCACAGAAAGTGATATTCCCCAAAAGTAGACAGCAATATTCTACTCCATTTCAATAGTCTAATTCTATTACGTAACTTTCCCCTCACAGGCTCCGGTGGAAAGGATCGGTCACCACTAGCCCGCAATAATAAAAAACTTCGCCAAGAGAAAATGCAGTTTTCAACTCGATCTATAGTGCGTACTGAACTCCTTATAGAACTTGTTAAAAATTATCCATTTTTATACAATGCAGGGCATCCTGACTACAAAAATAGAATAAAAAAAAAAGAAATCTGGAGGAATATTGCAAAAGAACTAAATTCAGACAGTAAGTAATTTTCATATTTTTCTGTTATATTCTTTGTCGCGTTTTCAAAAAAAAAAAAATAGTGGGAGCTTTATGACATTTTATAATGAGCTAGGAAAAAAATAAGCCTTCCATCAACTTGTTAAAGTATCTTTTTGTACTTAAAATTTTTATAATTAATAAAGAAGAAATAGAAGAAACTCCAGGTGGAAGGCAGTGGCAGCAATTGAAAGCTTAATAAATTTTGAGACTTTTCGAACAAAGTTTATTTGCTCAACTTCATTTAACTAAAACATAGACATATTAAAGTTTTGCAAAAATACATAAAAAATGAATAGGCTCTATCAATTGATCAATCGAATAATGCCCAAAAGTGGAGTTTTATATACATAAAATAAT
>JAAAKE020151569.1:28658-45669 GCA_010014785.2 Anisolabis maritima
TTTTTGTCATCTTCAAAGTCAAACTTGTGTCCGCCTTCTAATTCATTCTTACTCAAAGACGTGCTTTTCTTTTTGTTTTTAATGCTATATTCTTGATGTAAGGCATGGGTTTTCCAAGTACTAGTCTGGTTTATATAGACACATTTAGGGTTTTGACAGTCTTTACATTAATCCACATATACCACATTACTATTATATAACTAGGAGAGATTATTGCCTACCTTTTTTATTATAGTGAAATTCCTGAAAAATTTGTTGATGGCCTCACTAACCCCGTGGTCAATGATGGATACATTGAATCTTTTTGTTCAAAGGATGGTTCCATATCTCGGTCATCTATTTGAATGTTATACAAACAATAATTTTTTTGACTATATTGTTATCAAATATCATTGAATCGTCCGACTCTCTCACAATGGTCAGCTCCAAGAATTATATTTTGCTGACAAATTTACTTCATGCATACATTTGAGATTTTTGCGAAACGAATTAAATAACATCATCTATATCACCCCTGTACAAACAGGAGAGCGAGCCGTCGACATATTGTAAATAAAAATTGAGGTGTAGGGGCTTAACTAGAAAAAGATATAATTTCATGATAAAAAAAAGCTTCGATTCAGCATCCGTTTCTGCCTTCCCCTGGAGTCAATTTTGGTCACAGCAACAATTTCTTCAGCCGTTAAAGAAGAAAAAGTTTAACAAGTGTAAATTTTTTTAAAAATAAATGGTAAATAAGGTGAAATTTTCTTTGATTTAAAAAGTTTATTTAAAAAAAAAAAATTAAACAAATAAACTGATTGAACCACGATACAACCGACGCCACCTTCAACATAGGAGTTAACCTGATAGATATGAAAAGTTATTTAAAAAAATAAATTTTATTAGTAATTTTTTTAACAAAATTTTTTTTAGACATTACTGTCTCTAAATAAGTACATAAAAGTGATAAAATGACATCAGTATACTAATATTTCCTTAAGTTGGACACAAAAACTTGATCACATTGAGAAATTTATATCTGAAGCTTAAGGCTAGTAACGCACTAGGCAGCCACAGCTGCCTAGCTATGGCTGCAAAGCCACAACGATATTAGAAAATCAAGAAGTGCGCGCACCAGATGCTCTGGCAAACATTGGCTCCAGTCCACTTTAATGAAGAGGCAGCCCCGAGCTGATCCCAGCGAGGGAATCCATTTGTAAAAAAAAAAATAAAAATCATATAAAAAAAAAAATTATTATTTAATAAGGTTATTGCTAATAGATTTGTTAATCTTAGCCTAAAATGCTACTGTGTTGCCATTCTAGTGGATTTTAGTTTACAAAACAATCAGCGAATATGTATCTATAATTTGCTGATGACCTGTTTCCTCTGACCGAAATACCTTCGGAAATTTTTTCGAGCTGAGGCTGCTCATACAAGATGTCATTAAACTTATAAGCATCTCTACTTCTTACAAAATTCTGTTAAAACGCAACATGCTTTGATAATGACAATTGCAAATGATTGTCGGACATCGAGAGGGCGATGCAACTCGGAACTACCAGATAAGGTAGTGGCACGCCATTATTTGATATGTGTTTTTTTATGGTATCGATAAATTATGAGAGAGAGATTTTTGAAGAAAGAACAATTTTTATAAATGGACAAGTCACTGTATTTATCGAAAGCTCCAACATAAATGTATGTAGTTTTGAGCAAGTTGAACAATAGAAAAGTAATGTTTATAGTGAACCCGATGAGAATGACTTTTTCATGTCGCACTAATGCAATTGGAAAATTTGCATTTTTTCAAGTTCTTTTGATATCTCAAACCACCTTTCTTCATTTGATTGTGGAAATTCGCGTCAATACAATTTTTCCATAATCTACGAGTATATTTATAATACAATTTGTGTGGCGAAGTAGCGCCTCGGAAACACTAATGCAGCCCGAAAGGTGAATCCTCTACCAAAATACCTATAACAAATAAAATTTATTTAATTATTTTTATATACTATTTATATTTATTTTTTATATATTTATAAAAGGAATAAAAAAAAAAATCACCTGAAGATGATACACAAAGACGTTACTGGAAATCATTAATGTCTTTAATGAATATTCCATTGAGTAACTGAAATAAAATATATTGCAATATTATAATTGCAAAAAAAGCGATTTTTGTTTTTTTTTTTATTTGTTCTCTTCTGTATTATTATTAGCCCTTGGGAAGCAAACAAGTCAAAAAATTCTTACAAAAATTTTAAATTGTAATATTGCAATATAACTTATTTCAATCACTCAAAACACAAGATCTAGTATTTTTAACAATTGTCCTAAAGAAGGATTTGTAATGGAAATGTCGACAATTAATACAATTTAAAAAAAAGTGCTTTATTTAATTTCTTTATAATAAGAATGAAATAAGTTACTCTCCTGAGGGGATGAACCCAATACTTTTTTGTTTTACGTCTCTTCATTTATGAGATGCTTCTTCGACGTCCATCTTTCACGAATTATTCACCGGCACGAAACTATCGAGTGGGGGCTGTGCAGCCGCGGCTGCCTAGTGCGTTACTAGCCTAAATCTAAAAATTTATAAGATCCATTCCACAGTAGGAAGAAATAACATGTCTTCATCTTTAGGATAAGAATCAGACAGCCTGATGTTTATATTAATTTTTCAATATATCATTTAATTTTAATAATTAATTTTCAAATCAGAATTTTTTATTTTCAGGCAACTCCATAAAAAACAAATGGAAGAATTTACGAGATTCTTATATTAAGTTCAAACACTTCACGAACGGTTCCACGGGAGAAACAGCCAAAAAATATAAAAGTTGGCAATGGAGTAATTATATGAAGTTTTTAGATGATTCAATTACTATGTGTACACCATCATCAAATGTTGTCGATTCGGAGTCATCTGATTTAGAAATTGACCCCCCATCGAACCCACTAGCTGACGACGGCGAACTTTCAATGACATCTTGGGATACACCATCATCACCTAAAAGAAACAGAAGAAATGAATCGAGTGACGATGTTGATGCAATGCCTGATTATTTCAAAATTAAAAATCCCAATAGAAATACTTATGATGTAGTTGATCATTTATTTCTGAGTTATGCGCAAACTTTTAAACGTTTCTCGGCGAGAAGACAAGCTCTTCTGAAAGTAGATTTAGCTACTCTCTTTTCACGAGCGGAAATATGCGAACTTGATGAACAAAATATCCCGGCACCTTCAGAGAATTATAGTTCTGGTCAGGATTTTTAGCGTTAGTTTTACGAAAAGTCACCTGGAGATCTCATAATCATGACTGTTCAGAGAGGATGATAAATAGGCACTCGAAATGATTGTTTCTAGTGGAAACTAAAAAAATATAATATTTATTAATATTTGTTGGGGAAACCATTTAGAATTTTGAAAGGACTTGTTTATAAGCAGTTACTAGAATGCTTATACTTTTTCTTTGGGAAGAAGCCATTCCGCACTCGGAAGTTATTTTCAAGCCACTGTACTGAGTCACCGAGAAATTACTATATCAACAAATATCAGCTATTTATGAAAGTCAGCTGAAAATTCGAAAATTGAGCCTGTGCTGAAAAACAAGGAGAGAGATAACCATTGAGTGCTCTTTCTTTCGTGTGGTTTGATGAGCGTTCCAATTTACTTGAGTTTATAACACAGCTTTATGAGGACAGATTTATTAAGACTATGCATATGAGAATTTATTAGTTAGTTACCACAAAATAAATTTTCTAATAAAAAATATTAATTAAATATTAATGTACCTTTGATGAATTTTTGAAAATATATCTAATGAATATCTTATATATATTCATAAATTCATGGGCGCCCGCAGAATTTTTCCAAGAAGAGAGGTAAATTTTTTATCGAAGAATGCAAAATTACATATTTTTGAAGATATTTAGTTTATTTAATACAATTTCATAAACAAAATTATCGTATGTTCTCACCCGTGGATATATATTCCAGGAGCAAATAACCTCTCTTGCGCCTTATTGCGGGCGCCCAAGCATAAACGATTTTTATTTAATAAATTAATTGGCAAATAAACGTAACTTATCTTTTTATCTATAAATCGATTCCTTTCATTTGGTCGTGCATATTATATTTGGTTTGAGTAGATGAACTTATTTCTAAACATTATATATGTCAGTTTTTTATATTCATACATTTGGAGAAATTTCATATCATGTTTTAATTCCATCATCAGTTTATAAAAAATTATTTGAATGTTAAATTTAAATATATTTTAAACTGATAATAATGTTTCTTGAAAATAATTTTTGTATCTTTGTCAAGAAAGACCCTTTAATGGGTGAACTACTATAAAAATGTTTTAATCAATTTAGTCTTGAATAAATAT
Source organism: Anisolabis maritima (assembly GCA_010014785.2). Lineage (NCBI taxonomy): Eukaryota > Metazoa > Arthropoda > Insecta > Dermaptera > Anisolabididae > Anisolabis > Anisolabis maritima. The sequence continues at coordinate 33,040 of JAAAKE020151569.1, forward strand.
CAGAGTCAGAGAAGATTAATCCTCATGAAATTTGAACCAATCCCACTTCCACAATATTTAAACCAAGATGTATGATATAACTATTATTGGTAATGCACAGTTTTTGCTTCTCTCCATTAAATTTTATTCTATTTTTGATTATTTTATTGAACTCTAACAATAAACTTATATATCTCCAAATATTGATTAAATCGGTTAGTCATATCTTGCTTGTGTCCTCTGAAATATAAATATCATTTTGTAATATTGATTTTACTCAGGGAGAGTATGTTGAGAGCGACCATCAATTACCCAAGCTAAGATTGGCATTTTTTTTCCCCATCAATGCCCAACGATGCAGATTCCTCCTTTCAGACACAATATCGACTTCAAATCAGATAAAGAAGAATGAGAATGTTGAGAATTCTGATGGAAACATTTATGATTAACAAAGATTTAGGCAAGAAATAAATTTGTAAGTAAAACATTTTTTTTATAAATATATATTTTAAAATTGTTTTAGCCTAAAATGATGTTGCGAAACCGAAACATCTCCGTATGAATATTGTCTTTTTAACTTTAAGGGTGAGACTCCTTATTGTCTTATATACCTATATAAGACTAGATTTTGCCTCTTTTTTTATTATGGTACAACAATTTCCTAAGATGGGAGTGCGAGGGGAATTCAAACCTTTATTATTTCGTAACAAGGAAGTATTTCTTCTTCCAAAACACTGCTGTCTCTTTTTACTAGCTAAGGTGGAGGTTAAAAGTGTTGACAAAGTCAACAATTTCATCTATAAATTCAGGGTTGTTACCAAAACAGTTAATTAGAAAATTGGATTTCGATTAGAAAAATATGGAGTTTGTACTTTTTTGATGGGTGTGGTTAATTTAAGTTGGGGCGGAAAGTTAGTGCAATACGAAACGTTGGCAAAAAGAACATATTTATATTTTTTTATCATCTGGCTCCACATGGGAATCCCATCCTTAACTCCCGATAGACAAAAATGTCTCATCAAGATCAATTTCTTTTAACAAGAATTCCTCGAATCCTTGGTATTTCACATTCTATATTTAAAGTTCTTAGATCGTTCTGAATTCAGTAGATTGCTAGTTTTTGTGATTTTTGTTGGAGGTGACTTATTGATTTATTTATTTATCAATGAAATGTACATAGGGGCATTGGTGTGATTTTGGAGAGAAGTGAAGGGAACTGCACTTTCCAAAGGATATCAAGGTATGAGTTTTTAGTAAAAAAAAAAAATTCCCTTTCATAACAACTAAATTTGATGAAGAATTTCACTCAGTAAAGAAATTTTATTTTGCCCTACTCAAAGCCCACGTAAAAAATTTTGTTTGAAATTTTATCTAATTATTTTTCGACCCGAACCCTTCTGTATTCAAATTTTTCTTTAGACCTCTTATTTTTTCTTCGTCCCAATTTATTCTTTAAAGATTCGAGTCCGTATTTTTTTCCTCTCTGGGGCTGAAAAGTGTTTATTATGGTAAAACAATTTCATAAGATGGGAATTCAAACCTTTATTATTTCGTAACAAGGAAGTATTTCTTCTTCCAAAAAACAACTGTCTCTTTTTACTAGCTAAGGTGGAGGTTAAAAGTGTTGACAAAGTCAACAATTTCATCTATAAATACCCCAAAAATTTTCTTTTACATCATAAGATATTTTCTTCCTTTCTTTTTCAACACATTAGCATATTTTGTCCTCTTGTTTATCTACCTGAATATCAATAATCTTTTTTTATATTAATTGAAGATTATAAAAATTGTTGGTTCACTGGATTCTACCCCCATTTGTTAATATTTTTGTCGATATTGTTTGATTGTTGTTTTAAAATCGAGATGTGAATAAAAAAACTTAGTATATGACTTTTTTAAATTTTTATATTTTATTGATTTTTGGTAATAAGTTGCGCGCATTAACCCCACACTCACAGAGCGATGTAGGCAATGGGCGATTGATTAATCCCTGTTCTCCCAAAAATATTATAAAAAAGTTTAGCCTGTCTTTCCAAAAAGAAATCGGGAAAAATTCTGCATACATATATATATATATATATTATTTAATCATATCCAGAGAGATGACCAACTTTATTAAAATAATCAATAATAAGTAATCCTTTTATAATTAATATATTTTCCAAAATATCTATTATTTAATTAAAATAAAATATTTTAAAATTATTTCAGTTAAACCTGGGAGATGGAAAAAAACAGAAAATTGAGCTGCGGTGGTTGGCAACGTCATTTGACATCCCTCTCGATTTCATGTTAAAAATCTTGTGGTCTTTACTATTTTTATTTGAGAGAAATGCAAAATAATTAATCACGAACGTTGTTCAATATAATGGAATATCATGAAATTGTTTGGATCAAAATGGAAAATCCCGATAGTAAATATCCTATTCATGTTGGTAAGATTTAATATTTTTTTTATAATAATAAAATAATATTTTTTGGAAAAAATAAAAACAAGGTTCTTTGTTTTTTTAATTTTCATAAGCGATTTTGATTTGGAAACATCCCGCTCTTTAAAATCTTGACAAAAACGCACATTTGAATTTAATTGCCAGATTTTTTACTTTATAATTAAAATATGCTAAAAATAAATATTAAAAAAAATATTTTATTTTCCTAACTAAAAGGTAATAAATCGTTTAATTTTCATTGGAAACTAACTTACATGTCAAGGGCGTAGCCTAAGAGTCTCAGCTTCCCCCACTCCGCTTGAGTCGTCCCCTCCCATCAAAGCTAAATTTCCAAAAAATATAAAATAATGAGCCTAATATTTATTAATATTAATAAATTTTTTTTTTTTGCCAATTAGACTTATTAAAACTCTAATTAGAAAATATATTTTTTACACTTAAAGGTTTATTTCTTGTGTACGTGGATGCTGACTATTACCCGATTTAGGACTCATTTCTTTTTTTTCTACCCGATTCATGGCCTCATTTCATTTCTTGTGCAGTTTTTTTTTTTTTTTTTTTTTTTAATAAGCTAACAAAATTTCAAGCAGAGATATTCATATAGGAGATTTAGTGGCTGTGTGAACCAGTTATTCATGGGAGAGGGCAGGTTCAGCCAAAATAAAAGCCTTTATGTGCTTGTCGATCTCGGAGACGTTTCGAGATAAATTTATTCTTATTATATACATATGAATATAAAGACTAACTTATGCAAATATTCGATTTTTTGGACTGAGAATGAGAAAATAAATTTGTCTCAAAACCTCTCCCAGATCGACAAGCACTTTTATTTTTTCTGACCTCCCTCTCCCAAGAATAACAGAGATAATCATTTTTTTATATACTATTGAAAGGTATAAGGTAAATAAATAACAAAGTCAAGATAAAGTTAATTTTCTGAATTTTAGATTAAATTTCATCTCATTATTAGATTTTTTCTTTGTTTTTTCATCTTTTAATTTTATATAATATCCAGGCGTAGTAACAACTAAACGATTCTGCTCGCTATGATTTACATTTTATTTAGAAAAAAAAAATATAAAATAAATAAAATTTGATTATTAAATTAAATATATAGAATTTTATTTTAAATAACGAAGAGCAGTTTCAAAATTTTTGCAACCCACGAATAGATTTATAAAAAATAAATTCCACTCCAAATCCATAAATATTTTTCAAATCATAATTTTGTTTTTAGGATATACATTTCATTTTTTTTAAATCAAAAAAATCACATAATTTCACATTAATATTTTATTTTTATTGTTTTCATAAATCTAATTTCTAATAATAAATTCTTTTTAGGTCCAGTCTTTCCTTGTGATTTTTGCAAATCAAATTTTATAAATTTATTTTTTCTTCAAAAACATCAAATTAAGTGTAACCAAATGAATCTTATGACAGTTTCTAAGGATAAACTCACTTTTAATAAAACAAATGGTAAGATATAATAATTAATTATTGAAATTCTATTACTCAATCGGTTTGATATCTCGAAAGCATCTGAATTTACTAATTCTAGAACAAGCTGATACAAAAGAAACGTGTTAATTAGTCGCCCCGTACACAAAATTTCTCTTTATTGATAAAATACAAGGCTGTCTTAATAATTTTGAAAGCTACACATAATAAATAGGTTGTCATACGAATGTTTGAAAAATTATAAATAATTCTGTCAAATATTATTGAGTGCTACATAATTTCTGAATCATGTGTGGATCGTTTTGACAAAGATAGAACTGATTTTAAGATTTGTAAGTGTGGATGAGACGTAGATTCACCACACACTCCAAAGTAAAAGAACAATGAAAGAAACTTGGTAAAAAGCACCAAAGAAGGCATTGTTGCATCAGCATGAATGGCTATTGTTTTTTAGATGAAAAAGTAATTTTATTATTTTGTGAGAAACAATTACTGGATCATATTACTCAAATCTTTTGGGTAAGTTAGAAGCAAAAGTTCGTGCAAAAAGGCCCGGTTTAGCAAAGAAAAAATTCTGTTCCACAAGGACAATGCACCGGCTTTACTGATGGAAAAAATCAACGAATGCAATTACGAATTGTGATAACATCCACCATTTCACCAGATTTGGGACCCTCCGACTACCATCTGTTTCCAAATAAAAACTTCTTGTTGACAAGCGTTTTTGTTCAATCAACTCGCATTTGATACTCTAGTTGATTATTTTCCAAGTAGATGATTATAAGCAGGATACCAAAATTTAAAAAAAAATGTGACTGTGCTCAGCTAGTAGAATATGTTAAAAATGAAATTATTTTTAAACCAAAAAAATAATTTTTGTCTTGACGCTTTCGAAATTTTTAAGACAGCCCTCGTAGTAGACATCTAATTTTTTATAAAAATTTCCCTACATCTTAATTTTTTCTTTATATATAATTATACTAATTAATATTGATTTTTTTAGAAGATATCAATGTAATAGAAAAGGAAATAATAGCAAATACAGAGGGACTTGTAGAAGTTCAAGAAAAAACGCCGCCTATCATCTTAGAAACTAAGAAATTAATCTGTGAGTTCTGTAATAAAAAATTTATTAATTCTAATAAACTAAAAACTCATGTGAGAATCCACACCGGAGTAAAACCATATAAGTGTCAAATTTGCACTAAGGAATTCGCTGATTCTTCATCGTATAAACGACATTTAAGAATACATAGTGGTGAAAAGCCTTATCAGTGTCTAATTTGTTTTAAACAATTTTCTGATTCTTCCAATTATAAAAATCACCTTCGTGTTCATACTGGTGAAAAACGATACCAGTGTGATATTTGTGGAAAACAATTTTCTCAAGCTTGTAATTATCAAAGGCATCTTCGAATACATAGTGGTGTAAAGCCTTATCAATGTGATATTTGCTATAGACAATTCTCCAAACGATCTAATCTTAAAAGACATATAAGAATCCATACTGGAGAAAAGCCTTATCAGTGCCATATTTGTTTTAAATTATTTTCATCATTTACTGGACATAAAAAACATATTCAAAATCATGATGAATTACTTATTCCTTAAAGTTTAATACTAAAACTAAATGTTATAAATCTACTATTTATGATTTGTGATTGGAAAAAATAGCCTAATGGAATTTTTTCTCATGATCTCTGATCTAACTTATTAGCTTAATAAGAGTTGGACAGCTTCCTATCACTTTGGCTACAATTAAATTCTTAGATCGAATATATTGCGTTTTTTTTCTTTATTTAAAAAAATTATAAAACTTGCTATTTATTTAAGGTAACTTTATTTAAATGAATCTGATAAAGAATTTAGGAACATTTTAAAATATAGTTTTTGCTAATACTCATAAATGAATAGTTTAAGAAAAAATTAAGGGACATCGAAATTTTTTAAGTTTGGTGAATACTTTGCTATTGATGTTGGATGTAGTTGATGAGAGATTGGGAGAAATTAAACAGCAATAAAATATAAGCACCACTTTATGTCATGTATTTGTAAATCTTTCGTCCGGCGAGACCATTTTCAGTGCAAAATATGATTTAATGATGGGCCTTTGTTTAATAAACCTATACTTGGAGAGGCGAGCCGAGGACGACCATACAAGGATTCTCTCCAAGCATATGCTTTTATTAAACGAAGGCCTATTATTATATCATATTTTGCAAGGAATATGGTCTGGCTTCAGGTCACACGAAATATTTACAAATAAAATAAAAATGAAAATGATTTCAAATAAATGGAAAAAACAAGTTGAATAAAAATACTAACTTTTATACCGTGAATTGAGTAATTATAAACCTCTAAAATTTAAAGCAGTGGTCTTTAAACTTTGTCAATTCAAGGAACTTGCGTATTGTGAATCGAACTTTGATTCTCTAAAAACAAATTATCATGGCTTAATTACACAAGAAACATTAATACACCCATTTTGAGTATCGTTGTTTTATATCTTCATCATTTTTTCAACGGGAGATTTTTATTTGTTCTTCATATAATTATCCCCAACTAGTGAAAAAAATATATTTTCTTTGCTTAGCGTTCCTCTTTAGTACACTTCTCGACATGCATGGGGACATAGGGCTCTAGAGTAATTGAATTTTATTTTATTTGGCTCCATAAAATATTAAATTTTTTTATTTAAATTTTATTAATTTATTCATTACAAAGTTTTTTTTATGATAAAGGTGAATCTTCTGCCTCTTAGGATGTTTTTGTCTTAAAATAAATAAAATCGCTCTAAACATCACTTATGCCGAACTTGAAAGTTTCTTAAACCCTCTTCACAGTGAGTTCTCTTTTTAATTTCTTAATAAAGAATTTAATTTTTAGAGGTTAAAGATACTGACAGTGTCAATAGTGATAACGCTAAAAGCCAAGGGATTTCCGATCCAGGCAGTCCGATGAAAATTTTAATTTCAATGGATTTCAATTGATATAAATAAATAAATAAATGCCTGGATAATTTATATCGTAATTAAAATAAATGTGTTCGTTTCAAGTTTATATGGCTCAAATGCCGAAAAGACTTAAAAAAAAAATCTAAGGGCCTGGTCCACACGTCTCCATATGCCTATGATGTAAAGATTCTAGCTACACTTTTTAGGGGAATATATGCATTTGGCTTTCTAAATGATTCTCTAGATTTATTTGATACAGATATAGACATATATTTTTTTTTTTTTTAATAAGTCATGACCCTTCCTCATTTCGTGCTGCTTTATCTGGGTTGGCTAATTTTCTAGAATACTGAACATAAAAAAATGATAATTTTTTTCAATAAAATTTATTTAATTATAACAATCACAAAAATATATAAATAAAATTACATAATATATTCATTAAACACTTCAATTTGGTTTAAGTGACTTTTTAAATGGGTTTCGAGATAAAATTTGAGAGAAAATCTTTTATTACACAACTCACATTCGAAAGGTTTTTCGCCTGTATGTATTGGCAAATGATTATCTAATGTAGATTTTTGTGTGAATGTTTTATAACAAAATTTACATTTAAAAGGCCTTTGACCAAAATGAATACGGGAATGAATCTTTAAATATGATTTAATTCGAAATTTTTTATCACACAATGGGCAAGCAAATGGTTTTTCATCGGTATGTATTCTTTGATGATAATTCAATGAAGTTTTTTGCGTAAATTTTTTCATACAATAGTTACATTGGTATAATTTATGAATTAGAAAGTGCATATCAAATTCATTTAATTTTAGAAATTTGTTTTTGCATATTAAACATACAAGTTTTATTTCAAAATTATCATTCATTGGCGTTTTTTTATGAAACATGAAATGTTTTTCAACATCTTTTTTTGAAATTTTTATTTCACATGATTTGCAGAGAAATGATTTATTATCTGAAAATAAAATAAACTTATTTAGGTAAATCCTTATTCAATTTGATATATTATATTAATATATAAATATAAGGCGACTACACTTTAACCCAGATCAAAAGGCAATATCATTTGTTATAAATTGTTTGGAATTGTGCCATTCGTTATTATTTATTTATTTAATATTTTTGGAACTTGGATATTATTTTTAATTCTATTAAAAAAACAAAATTAAATTATCCTTTTTAGGGTTATATCGTTGGATTTAGAAATAATTTTTTTTCATTTATAATTCCAATAAAAAATTATTTCATTAATGAATTTAAGAAGGTGAAGGAATATATGTTCATATGACTTCAAATTAAATAAATTGCAAATTTATATTGTGTGGAGATGGAGTTCATTATTTAATACAACAAAATTAGGTCTTACGTTAGAATTAAAAATTCGATTTAATCAAATTTAATTAAAATGAGTTTCTTTCATTGTTATTTTCGATGTGTGCCAAGGAACTTAGGCTAATGATCAAACAGAATTTATACTGAGATATATCTTACTAATATAAGGTCTGATATGATATGTTGACAAAACGCCTCAAAATTCGTAATTTATTTTAGTCATATATATTTTTCACCTTCTTAATTGAATCGAGTCCTAAAATGGAGTCAAATTTAATTTATATATATATATTTCTTCGATAATCAAGGGTGGGATGGTGAGTCTAATATGCACAATAAAAAAACCCCTATATATTTCTTGAGAGGGGAATCGGCAAATTGAGGAAATCCAAATTTAGTTATGCCATTGGTAGTAAAAATTTTTTTGGCTATATCGACCTCTAACTTTTAATTTACCGCAACAATTGAAAGATGAAACTCAAAAAATCGATATTACATTCCCTCTGTAAGAGTAAAAGCACAATTCGGGGGGGGGGGGTCCCTGTTAGAGGCAAACTTCCTTTCTCTGAAATTTGACTTATTTTTAGCCAGGTATAAATGGACAATAGGATGCCTTGGTCGAAGAGAATGGCCCCCAGTTCTTGGTAGAATCCTTTTTTGAACTTAACTATATTTTGGAAGATTATTATTTTTAAAATAATACAAATTGAAATTAATTACCGCTGGTCAACAAGTATATATCTTTATCTTTGTAATCAAGATTATCTTCTGCAATTAAAGTAGATTTGTTTTCAGCTTGAAGAGCATAAATTGCATTTGAAAACAGAGAGGAATTATCAATAAATCCATTGTTCATTTCTTCTGTATCCTTTGAAGAAATTTCCACCATTTCATTTAAAGGAAGGGCAGCATTAATATTGTCCATATATTCAGACTCATAAGGAATTTCCACCGAATTAATATTTTCATCGTCAAGATAAAATATAGCAACAGCTGCTATAAAAAATAAATCATAATTTTATATTATAAATTTCTTAAAATTTTGCATTTGTAGGATCCTTCTATTTTTCTTCTTGGATAAATTTATTCTTTGATAAAAAATCTGGTGTGCTAAGCGCACATAACACAACTTTCTGTTACCTAAGTTAGGGAAAGCTGACTGATATGCTGTCACACCAGATTTTTATTGAAAAGCTTCCAGGTGCATGCGAAGAGGGTACCTAGCTTAGATATAGCTTCAGTCCCGCGCGTTTTTTTTGTTTTTGAGAAACCTTATTCACACATACAAAGACAGACCATTTTGTGAGATGCATTTTTTTAGACTCATGGGACCTCAAAAATCTCGAGATCAATTTTTTTGGCGATCGCATTACTTACTATATACCTTATTTCATATATAGGTAAGAGAAAATAAAAACGCATGTCCTTTTAATCCCAGCTGTAACCTCCATTTGAGAATTTAGTATCTTTTTGTTTCTTTGAACTTCCAACAAAATATTCTACTCCCTGATGTTAATTTAAAAAATTTTCGTTAAATAAGAAACCTCTGATAATAAATCACACCATAAGTATAATAAATTTTTAATGGTACCTTTCGGTTAACGTGCCCTAGTTGGTGACTTAGAGAGAAGAATAAAGGAACAAACAAGAAAATATTATAATTATATAAATATATAAATTCCACACTACACCATGAAACAGGGTTACAGTCCATTAAATAACAATTTTTTTAAAACTCCTTCACTAGCAAAATATGAAATACGAAACTATAAAATTTAATATTTCTCTGAGAAATAGATATCACATAAAATATTTCATAATTTATCATTCTACGAATAAAATATATTTTAAATTTAAAATTAATTTAAAACAAACTTTTCTTAAGAATACTTTTAATTATTTTTTTAATATCTAAAATTTTTTTTTTTTTTAAATTTCTTAAATTTTGAAAAGTTAATTTGGAAATAAAAGAAGCATTAGTTAATTATATTTTTAAAAAAAATATTAAATTATATATTTACCCTCAGCGTTCATATCCATTTTTTCCTTTATATAGATATATAATTCGAATATTTTAAATTCAATTTAAAAATTGAAGAATATTTTACTAACCAACTACAATCCAACAATAAAAAATTATTTTATTATTGATTTATTTTTCAATAATAAAAGCGTTCCATTGTTTCATTTATAATAAATAGACATTACCATTAAGGGCGCCAATTAAAATTAAAACAAAGGAAAGATTTCAGAAAAAAAATGGAATTTTGAAATAGAGAAATTGCAAAAAAAATTCAATTCAAATTCAATCTCCTTAAAACAAAAACTATCTTTTTTGTACAAGAATCTCGGTCTTGTTCAGAGACTAACGTCCCCTATCGTGGGGATTTAATACCAAATATGCCTAAGAGACCTGACTATCAAACCAAATTTTCCAAAAGGTACCCCATCGGTGAATGCTATCAGCGATCCTAGTGACAACTCTTCTCATAAAATTTGTTGTCAAAGATCTCAATCCTTTTATATGGACAAAAGTTAAGAATTTTTTTATAAGATTAGTTTATTTTTTTTATCTTTAATATTAATCACTTGTTTATAGATATATATTTATAGAAATAAACTCTCTGCCAATGCACACTTATTCTATATTCTTGGAAGTAAATAAAGTATTGAGAAGATAAAACAAAGAGATTTTAATCAAGAAAATAATGAGTCATCAAATGGCTAATCATTTACTCAGATTACAGGATGAAATGAACAGGTTATTTAATTGTTATTAAAATTTCATTTATAAATAAGTAATTCTATCATTGATAAATATTATTTTAAACAAGTTAGGTTATGTCATTCTATTTATTTTAAGCATGATATACATCATTCCTCAAAATCCAAATCTGCTCTGGGAAATAGAATTAAAACCTATTAACAAGTATTGAATAAAGAAATTATTTTTGTTTATTGAAAATAATTACAAAGTATTCATTTATTTTAAATGTTCCAATAAGATACATATTTATTTTATGTGACAAAAGCTAAAAATTGCACTCATTGAACAACAAAACTCATCATTTTTCTTCCAATTCTCAAAAATTTTTCAGGTTCACGTCTCCCCACATGTTTGGAGATTTTATGAAATAACTTTATTAATATAATGGAATGTTTTTTAGGTTCGAAGAAGAGATTGGTGCCTCTGCTTTGCCTTTTCTACCTCTACCGCCGCCGCCCACCTTAATTTTTGCACCTCCACCACCACTGGTATCGACTCTCTTTGTCCCTCTCCAAGTGCAAAAAAATGTAGTAAAAAAAGGTACATTGTACAACAGTTCATTTTAAAAAATTTTAAGAAAGCAGTGAAGGAAAGATGTCAAAAAATTTTCTCTGAAATTTTATTTTACATATATTTAATCAATGTTTTTCCTTAGCAATCATCCCCAAAGATACTTAGTTTATTTATAATCTGCAAAGGACGCATTTTTATTTATAGATATTCATAAAGAAAATGATTTGAAGAATAATAAAGTTGGAAATTTTATCTTGGAAAATGAAGAACAATTTCAAAAGCAAGGCAACACTCCTGTAATTTCGTAAGTTTTTATATTCTATTTTATTAATTCCCAATGAAATGAATGACATTTGTGCGTTGAGTTCAGAAAAAAATTATTTACAATTATAATCTTTATATATAAAAAAAAATTATATAAGAAAATAGAAATTTTCTCATTTACAAGTGTTATTTATTTTCAATATCTGCCATGAATAATTAAGAATATATATATACTAAAAGTCATTTAATTTGAATTTTATTTAGAGCGGATCCTCATTTATATTCCAATTTGTCTCCAAATGTGCTTTCAACACCTCCACCAGTTGAATTCCATGAAGAAGTTAAAATAAAGAAATATAAAAAATTAAAACAAAATGATCTAAATAAAATGAAAAAGAATAATTCATCGTCTAAGAAAATGACTTTAACTCAAGAACATCAAAATTGTTTATTAGCAAAAAATTTAAAAAAAGATCCGACTGAAAAAAGAATGATAAGAAAAGCCGGTGGTCAAATCTGGGAAGATAAATCTTTATTAGATTGGGAAGAAGGTGAGGAATTTCATTTCATTTAAGAATTTTGTTAAAATATTAAAAAGTTATCTAATAGATTCAAATATATAAAAATTTATTTATTTTTTATTTATTTGTTTATTTATTATTGTTAATAATAATTATAATAATAATAATAATAATGCGAATACATAATAAATATTTTTGACATTATTAGAAACTCCATTGCGATGATTTACAAGAAAAATATAATGTCTTTTTATCGAGTTCTCGTGAGGAATGAATGTTATTAATTGATTAAATATATGGGTTGGCATCTCCTTCTCTCTGTAGCACAATCGCATATTGTATTGTCTCTTAATCCCAGCCTCCAAAGGTTT
>JAAAKE020151570.1:0-17789 GCA_010014785.2 Anisolabis maritima
CACTATTATATATTATAGTAAGGGGGAAGTATTATGATCATGAAAATCTTAACCTCTAAATTTTTGAAAATATCTTTGCATTTCAAGTCCAAAGGACACCACAAATGCAAAAAGAGATGTTAATGTTAATGTGCGCATGTGTATATGAGAGTAGCCTTTATTTTGGCTTATGTCTCTGTAACCACTCATCGGAAAAGGATAAAACTTAACAACTTTATAGCCCTAGGAGTCCCTAAGAAATTATTAAAATTTGAAGCGAATCAGTCTGCAGGGGGTAAAGAAGATTTCCCAATATTTATCGCTCACCACGATTTTCTCAGCATCCGTTGGAGTAAATCTTTTGAAACTCGGTGATAATAAATAAAGACGTTTCTCTTCAGCCCTGGACCAATTTTCATAACAGTCCATTGAGTGGAAGCAGAAATAAGGAGAGGGATGCATTTGGTCACCCAAATTACTTCATATGATTTAAATTATTTTTTCAAACTACAAAAGCGATTTGTTCTTCACACAAATTTCCCCTCTATTTGATTTGATATAGTACATTCTCAAAAAAAAAGTATGTTCATAAAAATTCCCAAAAATGGAGTTAAATTAGGATAGATATGAGGATGTTGCCGAGATAATAAATTTGATTGAAGACACCGCTATCTTTTCGGCTGGAGAAGGCCGTTTTTTCCTGCTCAGGTTGAAAAGATAGAGGTGACTTCAATATAAATTAGGATTTTTTGATATAATCGCCAATTTGATTTTATTTGCGAGGTGGATGAAACCAGCAATTTGGGGACCCCTGATATAAGGCAAAGAAAGTATAGTAAATTTTACATTATAATATTAAAACAATATTTTTTAGAAATTTTTCTCACATTTGAGTTAGAAACTGTATTCCCAGTTGTAGTCAGTTGAAAAGTCAAAAACTATTCTTTTCGTGTTGTTAACGCCTGTCACGCATTTCTTCAAGACTAACAAGCAGTCAATGCTTACAGTTCTTTGTTAAGTTTATTTTATTATGGTAAATTTATTGATATAGAATTGTAAAGATGGACTGTTAGCCCTGAGGAAGTTCGTGACAAGTGTACGAAACCTCGGCAACAAAAACAATGTTTTTTTATTTTTCACCTGGGAACCCTGTCTCTAACTCCATTTAATTACTACAGCCATTAAAAAAGAAAAACCGTGATTTTATACAAACTTTTTATAATCTTCCACCAAACGTTTGAATGTAGGAAAATTTTCAGATCAGAAGAAAATGTATAATTAATTATAATAAAAAAACGTTTCTGCCATATTTATTTATAGAAATTGGTATCTTGGACTAAATAAATTCAATATTACTGCTGGAAAGGAATACACTATTACTATCTATTGTCTTTCGTTTAAAGATATAAAAGTTGACAAAATCAACACCTATAACCCGAAACAGGGGTGGGGGGAGGATCTGTCTTTTTAAGTCTTCTGCGTCCTTATTTATTTTATTTTTATCTTGAAAGAGATATCATTTATGAAATTATATCTTTTAAGAATTTTTATTTTTATTTGTTATGTCATCAAAATTTCCGGAAAAATTCAATTTTTTTCTTTTATATAAATTCAATATAAGTTAAAATATATACAATAAATTGAATGTAATAAAATATTTTATTAATATTTATAAATGAGAAAAGAGCCCCTGACTTTTAGAACGATTCTTAAGCCATGAAACAAATTTAGATTATAACAAAAGACCTCCACTCTTTTTTTTTTTTTTTTTTTAGTACCGGCGCACTATAATTTAGGTCGTGACATAAAAAATGGTCAAGCGAGCGCCCTTCTGTTTTATTATAAAAGATATAAAGAAAAATGATCCTATTAAATCAGAGGTTTGATAAATAGAAATGGTTCTATTAATAAACATTGATTTGATAACTTGATGTCGGTTTGTAGGAAGAGTGAAGGGGGGGGGTTAAATTCACATATCAAGCACAACGGAGAGCGCGCAAGAGATTAAATTAAATGACTGTCCAGACTTCACACGCACACAATAGCATCGTAAAGCCAAGAGAGATGGACCGTGGAGTCTGCTCTTGCCATGATAAAAAAAAACCATCCATCTCTCCTACATCTACTAAGATATTTATGAGGGTTCTACTCTCCCTTAACGTTCCACCATTTGTGCCAAATCTTCGCAAAGCGTTTTAAGTGTGCGCGAGAAATTTGGCGACTGCCAAAAGGACAAGGACATTGACTTCTTCTTCGTCATGCTAAAACCTTACCCTTGGTTTATTGGAGGTTTGGCTCTTTATATAAGGGTGGAGGTGGCTTATAAAAGAAGTAGTGAGGTGGAGGAGATGAACACAGGTTCGTTGGCAAAATTCTTAAGATAGCGGACAAGAAGTAATATGATGGTTTTCCGATTGTCATATATAAAAAAAAATCTATCTTGACAGCTCACTGTAAACGAATCACTGAACAAATAAATGTCTTGATAACACGTTTCGTTTTCCTAACTTTAAATATAAAATTTTACTTAGAAAATTACATGCCAAATTTTAATAAATAAATAATATATTTCTAATCACCTAGGTTTTGAAAGTTTTATATTCACCACGATCAAATTTTCTTCCCAAATTGCACTGTATTATTGATCTGAATTTTGAGCTCTTCGAAAACTAAGTAATGTGCATTGTGGCGCCACATCTTAGTTGGCGTTTGTGATCATTGAGGCTTGGCAGCCATCTTGTTTTTCACTTCAGTTTAGTTTGTATATCTTTAGATATAAAATATAGATTGAAATCTATATGAAGAAATCCGCATAATCCTTTTGAGGTTAAAGGATGTTTTATTCATTATACCAACTAAAATAAAAAAAAATATGAATAAATCTGAACAAACTTAACTTTTTTTAAGATAAGTTCTGAAAAGACAAAGACAAAGCAAAACACAAGTTATCACTAAAGCTAATCAAGTATTAAAAACATGTTTAAGAAAAACTAACAGATTCAGGAATGCTAAAAATTATGAATTTTCTAAAATTTCTTTTATTTTAATGAACGGCCTAAAGCCATCAGTACATCGTGTTGGTAGTCGGTGAATTGAGCGTTTCGTCCTTGATTTTCATATAGTTATGAATCAAGACCAATGAAAGAGAGAAAATTAATTTATTATATATTAAGATACACATACTCTCTCCTTATTTCAAAATAAAGATATTTAAAGGATTAATGTAGGTGGCTGTGATTCAGAATGGAATGCAGGAGCAGCCAAAAAATAAAGCTTCTGAATGCTTAATGAATTTTGAGACGTTTTGGGTCAAATTTATTGTCGCCCAAAGTTAGTTGTTATAAGGGCACTATACAATAATATGAGATTTATTGTTAATTTGGGTAAACAATGGCGACGTAATGTTCCCAGTTACTTATTTTATGAGAATGGTATTTATAGAGATATTTAAATTTGAACCTCGATTTCTTTTAAGGGGCGCACATTAAGAAAGTTTGAGAAACACTCGAATTCACTTTAGCGAAGTTTCAGATTGCATTTAACTGTGGGTATTTTCAGATATCACTTGATATAAATAAATGAGAATTGGTTAACTGAATAATTCCAAGTTAACTTAAATGAAAATTTTTTGTTCAATTGAATGGCAGTAAAAATTAATAAATAAAAAAAGAAAGGTATTTATTTGCATAGAGATGAATTCAATAGTTGGAATACTAATGAGACAGCTGCTTAATTATGAATTTATTTCAATAGACAGCAAATGAAAATATAAATAATAAATATCAAAATAATCACGTTTTGTGAAAAGTAATATCTGTTGATATATTATGTGCATATAATATCAAAATACAATCGATTAGATATTTATTATATTTTGTATATCATTATTGTTATTGCAAAGTTATGAATGTTTCTAATTTTTATTTGTATTTTAATGATTTATAATAAAAAGATAGAATTACTCGCTTTGTATAATTTTGTTTATAGCGAATTATGAAAATATCAAAAAAATAATAAGTATTTCTGCAATAAATGAATTTGTTAAAAAAAAAAAAGTTAACTAAATGTCACCGACAAAAGAGGATTTCTTTTTAAAGACTCTCTTTCAATCAAATATATTAGAAACTCGATTATCCGAACCTCATTAATATGGACTCAGGACTTGAGAAGCCCAGCTTTTTATATAAGTTTCAATAGAGTTACTTGTTCCATTTTTTAAATTTATTAATATTCTTCTTGTGTAGTAAATAAAACAAAAGTGAGTTTTAATATCTATTATAAATATAAATGTAAATTTATTTTTAATACACCCTAGGTATTTGTTAGTAAACACAAGGCTTATTGGCTTTATTTTAAATTTTATTTTATTTGCATTTGATTACCTAGAAACCCCTATTCCCAATTAATTCGAGTTTCTGATGTATTATCTTACATAAATCCAAATTATGGACTATTGTAGAGACTTCTAAGAAGTAATCAAGAAATTATGTTAAAGGTAGCTGAGAGCTGGAATCCGCTATTAAAAAAAAAAAATTGGTAAGCAGATGGTTTTTTAATCTTTTGGATATCTTGGGCCATAGAGACTTTAAACGTATATATAAATTTAATTACGATACAATTATTCAGGTATATTTATACCAAATGATATCCAATTAATTTAAATAAATTTTCATCAGGCTGGAATCTGGATCCTATGTCCTTATTTATTTATATTAATTGGTAGCCAATATAATATTTTAAATTCAATTAAGGAAAAGGTATATATTTATACAAACAAAATAAACAAAAAAAAAATAAAAATAAAAATAAAAATCAACATGACTTGCTCGATAGGGTTGTAGAGTGGCCAAATCATATTCCAAGAGGATATGGTAGCTATGGCTAAAAGGATTGGAAAGAGTTTCAACTTCGACTCCTCTTTTTTCTTTTTTTTTTTTTTTATTAATAAAATCAATATATTTAGTCAATATTTAAAAGGAAGCCAATAAGCCTTTGGTGTTTACTAAAAAATACCTATTATAGGATGTATTAAAAATAAATTTACATTTATATTTATAATAGATATTAAAACTCACTTTCGCTTTATTTACTACTACAAGAGGAATATTAATAAACTTTTTGTTTCCAGGCTTAGAATATTTATTTTTTGATGTGATTCCCCATTAATAGATAACTAAGCGTTAATATTCTTATTAATTATTATTTATACCAAGTATATTTAGTTCAAGGGTTTATTAAAAGTTATATCTTTCTAAAAAGTTTTATATGCTTGTTTTAATGAATATTTTAAAATTTTAACAAAAGCAAGTTGTAATTAAATTGAGAGTCCCACTCTATGGAAAATGATTAATACATCTTTTAGATAATCTAATTTATTATATATATATATATAATCAAAATCTTTAGAATGGTTTAAAGAGAATTTCACAAAAAACCTAAAAACATACAAGAGTAAAGCGAGCCCCAAACAATTTTGGGGCAGATAAGAATTAATACATTTTAAAGATAAGCTAATAAATAATTGATGTGTGAATTTTAAGAAAATCGAAAAAAAAAAAAAAAAACTAAAAAAGTACATTAGTAAAGTATTGACAGTTTCAAGGATAGCTTAAATATAAAGTTTGATCCTCTTATATTTTTTCGTTTTTGAGAAATCTTGTTCACATACATAGGCATACAGTCCATTTTACGAGATCAATTTTTTTAGTCCTAGGGGAACTCAAAACGAGTATTTCCGCTGAATCCTTTGCGATCGCAATACTTTCTCATTATATATTATTTCACTTTATTTCATTTGGATCGTATATGCTCACCTACCGAAATCGCCATTTAGTTACCCGCGGTGCTTTTGTGTACGGAGACACGCTCCTCAAACCCAGCCGACCTCTGGCCGGAGCCATCTATCGACACCTCGTGAAGGTAATTCCTCTTTATGTCCCTTCCAAAGGACGGGATGACAGCAACTCTTTCTTCTGATAGAGTTGCCGGAGCAACTTTTGTGCTCTATTGTGGTGGGATCCAATGTTCGAATTCAGGGCTTACTTGAGGACTTGTTTACATGAGATATTTTTGAGAAAAAAAAAAAAAAAAAAAAAAAAGAATTTTCCCTAAAAAAAAAATAGTTAATACACTGAATTTCATCAAAATCGTTAGATGCTGAATACTTCATTCTAATTGATACAGCGGTTGAATGAATTTTCCTAAAGATGAGACCTAGCGCAATGAATTCCTCCCACCCGAATTAGTAAATACACAAAATTTCCATAAAATCGTTAGAGCTGTTTTCGAGAAACAATTTACATACATTCATTCATTCATACATACATACATATATACAAGATTAGCTCGTATAATAATAATAGATTTGTAAGTAAGGAGGAATAAACAAGGAATCTATCAAAAATAACTCCTCGATTGAACACTCTGGTAAAAATAAAATTTCTTTGTTCGTTAATTAATAACAAACCCAAATTATATTATTTTGAAAAATAGATGAATATTTTTTAATATTAATATTAAAATATATTTAACAACTCGCAAGCGTGGACCGGTCTACAGAAATTAATTGAAAACACAATTAGTGAGATGGTCAATCGGTTGTGAACCTTCCAGCAACCAAACACTAATTTCTGCAACACATGTTAATATCATATACTATGATTATAATTCAGATTTAAACATTTTAGCGCTAGGCCTAGAAAAATATAATCTAATTCAAATAATTCAAAATACTCAGGCTTACAGAAATATTCATTAATGTTACAATCATGGCTGCGAGCAGAGTTTGACATTTATTTCTAAGAGGGAATTTAGATTAACTAATAAAAAAAAGGGAAAATATCAGGGATGTTTACGAATTGGGAGGGTTCATCTTCTTTTCAAACCATAAAAGAAACAAATAATATGTATTGTGATAGGGTTAAAATAATTTCTAACAAAAAAAATACAAAGATGACTTAAATGACAAAAAGTAAAAATAAAAAAATTCTTTTGTCTTGGGCATAAATTCTTCTTAATGTCAAAGACAAAAGAGATGAAATAAAAATGTTTCTCATTGTCTTGGACAAAAAAAATGCTTTGAATTGTTAAAAAGAGATGTTTTCTGTCTTTTTGTTGCCCTTCTCCAAAAAAAAAGATAACACAATTTTTGAAACAATTTAATTTTCATTATTTATAAATTTATATATAGATGAACTTAAATTAATCAAAAAATATGTTATCAATGCTCAGGAAAGAAACGAAATAATGCTTTCGATTCATTTATTCGCCTCTGCTGACGTTTCTAGACCGTCTTCAGAATAGTGGAGATCAAAAATTTCACACATGCATTCGCTAATAAATATATATATATTTACCATTCACGCAACTTCCTTTGCCTCCTGGACCCCAAAGTTTTTTATGCTAGGCATTTCATGTTGCAGTGTTGATATTATCAAATACATCTTAATAGAAAAAAAAAACGGGGAAACAATAAACGTATCTTCATTTTAAAATGAGAAATGATAAATATTTTTAAATACTCTTTAATATTTAATTGATATATTATAAGGTATATATATGAAATGAAAGTATTGAGTGGCAGCCAATACTCCCTTTGAGGATGAGCTCTGATTGGCTGATTTAAAACTCATATATCCAGTTTTAATTAAAAAATAATTAAAATTTATATTGAATAATAGAGGTTGGTTTTGAAAAAGGAGGTAAATTAATATAATGTTTAAGATAAGGGAGTGCGAGATGATTGATTTGACTGGGAATATTTTTTTTTCGACACTGAGGTCATATAGGCTTTTAAACAATCACAATTATTGTTACCCAGGAATATTTATTTACATCACTTGGTATCTATTTGATTTAAATAATCATCGTATTGCCTGGGTTCCGAATTATAAAAAAAAATATAACAATTGGTCTATCCGTAGGACCTCCAGCATACATCCTGAAGAAGACTGGAAGACTGCGGCCGAAACGTAGACCAGTATAAAGGAAATAAAATTTTATTTAAATAATTTTTTCTTGATATTGGCTTAATAAGCCTTGTTCGTCAAGGAGTGTTACAATAGTTTACTTTTACTTATATTTCCGTAATACTAGATTTGTCTAAGAAAATAAAATGAAACATTGTTTCCTTATGTTTTATTGTATAATTGATATAAGAATGAATTTAACAAATATCTTATGGTGACATCTCAATTACAGAAAATTTGTTTCTGATATCTATATTTAGACCATCAACAAAAGAGAGACGAGATAAATAGTCTTGGCAGGTCAACGAGTTGGAGTAGAATTTCATTAGCGCATTCATATTCACCCGTTTATATAAAGTAGTTGGGGTGTTCACCGAAATCAGACTAATATAAATATACTTGGAGAATTTAGGATCGGCTCCGTGAAGCGAATGGACTACAGGCTCAGTCGGTGTGTTATCCAGATATCCGAATGTCCCATTGGAATGGACATGGGCCATCTAAAAGCCTCCGGGATAATATGCTAATTTCTTTGTAGCAGAGGCGAATGTTTGCAAAATAAAATTTAAGCCTGAATTCAAACGTAACAAGAACACAAGACAAATAAATGGATGGTGAAAATGTTTTTTCTCATTTTCTATAGGCCTATAGCTTTATATAGAAATAATTTACCTTTATATGTATGCATAGTCCATTTTTTCCAATAGAGATTGAATTTTTTCTTTTATTATTTTTATTTTGCATTTTTTTTTATAAGATTTTTCAACATCTGCCTCATAAATATAAATTCCCTCATTATTTTTCAAAATTTAATTTATTTAATTAAATATGAGGGTGTAGAATGTCAAATTCATTCTAATAAATTTTATTTTTTAGTTCACTGATGAAGGAGAATCGTAAATAATCTCCGAAATATTATATTCTACAATAATAACCTGCAAATACGTTGATTTCTGCTAAAAAAAAATAGCCATATTTATTATTATTTATTATTTAACCATCATTAATTTATCTGAATTAAATTTTAAAATGTTTTTTGCAGATATTTCGGGTGACACCGAGCAATCCTTAGAAAAGTTCTGACAAGATATTAAAAATTGGATAATATATTATATATAAATTTTTTGATGTCAAAATAAGACAAACTATGACTTTTAAATATGACGTTTATTTTTAATCCTTTTGTGGTCTTTAAGTTTTTATAAGAAATTAACGGCATACCGTATCATTGAGAAAGTTTTTATAAAATAGGAAAAAAAGGATGGAAAACAATATTAATAAAAGAAGCAAATTCCGCAAAGCCCTCGAGAGTAGATCAATTTTTCCCTTTTGGAAAGTTTTTATTTTCTTTTTTAGAAAAGTCCCTTGTTATATCCACCCCTTGACTCACTTTTTGCTTTGCACCTTTAGATTTTTTTTGTTTTTTTGTTTTGTAAATGAAATATTGGACTTATTATTTGCCTTTTTATGATAAAAATATTATATTTATTCTAAATATCATATTTTAGGCAAAATGACCAAACTTGAGATTTGAGATCTATTTTCACTGAAACACCTCTATACAAAATTTGGGTTATTCTGATAAAATCTGTGTTTATGAAGTTTCAAAGCCTCTGACAGGCGAGGGATCATCTTCCGGAAATCAAGTGTGATCTGAGTTTGTGGTGTATGTCTTTGAGGATAAAAGAGCTTCGGATAAATAATGAAGATTGTTTTTTAATTGAAATATGGGACTTATGGGAGACCCACTGGGAGAGACTATACCGTTCAAATGAAATGAACAAAAATATATATCTTTAAATGCAGAAACCAATGATATGCAAACTCAAAGTTTTTGGGTGTTTATAATTATTAATTATAATATGCAAATAAATTGATAATTTCGGTATCTTTAGAGATATTTTTTTTTTTTTTAAGTTTTTAAGCTGAAATTTAATTTGTTTAAGTTATTTAAACTTTTCAAAAAATTATTTTGGTCTGTGATTTCTGTTTTTTTTTAGTCATGGTTTTTTTTTAGCGATTTGCATAATTGACATTTCAGTGGGTCGGTTGTGTCGATATTCCTTTCGGTCAGGGTAAAGTCATTCAATTTTTTTTTTAATTAATACTTTTGAAACATCCCAAACTTCATCCATATGACACTATTTAGTATTCATGATCTCATTTTGCATGGGAATCTATTCATATTTCTTGAAATCTCTCAATGTTCCACTCTCAAAAAGTATTTCGACTCTCTCCGCATTTTATCATGCCATATTCGTTATATATATACAATAAATATTTAAAGTTGGTATGAAGAGAAATTGAATTAATTAATATCTTTAATTTGTAATTTTATTTGCTCTCCGGCGAAGGATCTTTGGTATTGGTGTTAACCCCTCGCTTGAAAAGGTCATAACCAAAAATGGAGGATAAAGAAAAAAATCGAACAAAAGTGACCAAAGCGAGGCGGATGGAGGGAGGGGAGGTATGTCCGCCAGGAGGTGGTGACTAAATAATTCCAATAAATATTTTAAAAAGTAAAATGTTTTTAAAAATTTTTTTTTTTTTTTCAAGAAATCAGTTAAGAGATTTTCGAATAAATAAATAAGTAAATATAAAAATAAATTAATAAATTTCAAATGATCATAATAACTTATCCGACACTTATAATGATGATTTCTTCGGGGGGAGGGGGGGGGGGTAGAATCCAAACAAAGGTCGTTTTCCCACTTCTTTGCTTTTATTTATACCAATTTATTTATTTACATTTACTTATTTATTTGGAATTATCTCGATAGCTTTATATTGATTTTTTTCTTTTTTTTTTAAGTCTTTTTCGGCATTATTTATTTAAATAAATTTTTGTCGCTCAGGACGGGAAGCAAGCCACTTACCTTTGGCACTTGAACCGAGTTCTCTACCTCTCCAGCAAAGAACAGAGAGGGCTTTATATTATGTTAATAATGGTGTGCCAGTGGATGGTTTCTAATGTTGAATCTCTGGCCAAATGGCAAATGTCGGAGGTCAATAAAGTAAGGAGGAAGAGAGGAAGAACTTCTTTTCCTATAAGAGAAGGCGAAGGCAACGCTCATGTTTCTTTCCTCTTTGTAATTTCTAGAGTGGCCGCACTAAAATTACAAAGGATTAGTCAATTAAGTTTAGAGTGAACGATACTTTGAAAGGAATTCATTAAAAAAAATTTTCAAAAACAATAATGGTCAATTTAGTGTAGCTAATTTTTTTTTTAATTATTTTATATAGATATGGTAAAAATTGATGGTAATGTTTCCTTCTCGTAAATTTTATTTTTTGTTTATTTGAAAGTTGGGAGTGTCAGAAAGGAATAATTTTTTAATAAAAATGAAATGAACCCGCAATGAGGTCATTTTGGGTTTTTATCTGCTTTTTTTTTATAATTTTAGAAAAGGGAAATTTAATGAAAAATATTTTTATTAATAATTTTTTTTTTTACTTTAATAATAATTGTCTTTAAAAAGGAATTCAAAGAATTTTATATAAAATTTATATTATTTGAATAATTATATATTATATGAATAAAAAAAAGAGTATTTTTATGCAAAATTTCAAGTGGTAGTAAGTAGGTTTCACCGGATCACATACAATACCATCACCATGGACTCAACCGGATCACAATACCCCATCATTCCCATGGAGAATGGCAGAACACCCACCGGAGAGACCCGTCACGTCGAGCCCGAATCCACTAACACAATCACCAGCTCTCATAGTCGACCATCATCTTCGCCTCGGCTAATAACGGCCCATCAATTTCGTAAAGCCCTTTTTCCAACTCATCTCCCTATATATTATTATTTATTTTTCCTGTAAAATTTTATAACAATTTTTTTAATTTTTTTTTTATAATGAACCATTCATTGATTTCTGAAGGTTTTATTTTTGATGAAAAGATAAAAAAAAAAATTTATAGCAAAATTAAAACAAAAAATAATGAAATATATAATTTAGTTTTGACTGAATTAAAAAAAAAAAGCAATGTAAAATAATTCTTTTTCATTATTGGAATTTAACTTTAATGAAATAAGAGTTAAATTTGATGTATTCGCAAAATTTTTGTTTTTATAAATGAAGTAAAAAGATATAAATATTTCCGGTCAGGGAGAGGAAGATTCATTTTTTATTAGTATCATTTAATCAAATAGCTTTCAGCTAATGAATCAACCATGCAGAGTTAATTAAATAGGAGCTGCTCGGATGTGTTAAAATATTCTTGATTTATTTTCTAGGGATTATATTACTTTAAAATAATTATCAAGCAACCCGGATTAAGATACGAATATTCAATGTTTTTGTTAACGAAGATATACAACAAAAAATATGAAAATGATTTATCCTAGAATTTTCAAGTTTTTTATAGGATATTTAGTTTTATTCATAAAAATGATCTGTAATGTAATACAAGACCCAATTTCAGTTACGATGTAAGCTCTCAGAAGGACTTCACATTTGATTAAACTGACCACATCCTTAAATGAAGGTACTTAATTGAAGTCATTCATCTGTGCTAATTCTCTCAATACAATCTCTTCCTTTTCAGGGTCCTGAGGTAATTAATTAATAAAGGGCCAGAGAATACGCCTGAGAGCGGCCCCAAAATGACCGGCTAGCTTAGATACTCACATTAAGTAGATAGAAGGGGTTAATTGCAGATGAGTAAGAATATTGATGGAGAATCTTGCCTTTATCTCAGAAGGAAATTAATAAATTTAAAAGGGGATCAGTATCGACGTCATGTCCTTAAATATTATGCTATTTTATATTTCCATTTTTAATTTAATTTTTGAGATAAAAATCAATAAAATGCTAAAACAAAAAAAAATGAATCTTTTTGAAAATTATTCAAGAAGAAGGAAGGAAGTGATTGTTTTTTAATCACAATTAATTTACATTTCAGTTTTTTTTTTTTTTTTTTTTTTTTTTGTAAGAGCTTCGACAAACATCTTTTTTTTATTTCAACCAATTACCATATCATTAATTTGGGATATTGTTTAAATTTCTTGTTGTTTTTGATGCTTGCTCAAATTAGTTAGAAGAAAAAAATAGGCAGGTGATCATATTAGAGAAGAGAGCACTATTTAACTTGTTTTGTGTCTGATAATAATTTGTGAGCATTTTTAAAACACTTGAGCTCGGATTTGAACTTCGTATTCAAGCTCATTTTCTTTGACAATATACTAAAAAAAGTCATTTTCAAAAAATTGATTAGAAGGATATAAAAATTAGATTCTAAGCGATAACAACGCCACTAGTGGCCAGTGCAAAAAGCTCTGTTGTCATGGAAAAATAAAATAAAATAAAATATATTTAAATAAACTGTTAAAAAGAGGAACTGCTAAATTTATTGGTTAATTAAAATAAAAGCGGTGTAAAAATTCAAGAGGCACCAAAGATATTTAACTTATTTTTCTTTTTGTTGTTAATTCCGAATTTTTGGATTGAATATTATTAGAGATGGGACCGAGAAAAGGAGAAAGCACTACGCTGACGTGACGCTTGCTGGAGAGCAAGTAGGAAGTAGGAGAGAAAAAAGCCAGCCTTAGCTCGGGGGACTCGTGGTCACCATACTCATAAGTGTGTGATTCTTTGAAAGTAGCAAAATATATTTAAGAATTCTATGAAAAAATTCTTTTATTCTTTTTAGTGCATTTTTAAAAAAGTCTTTTTCTTCTTTAATTATTTGATTTCTTTTTATGTTCAATTCAATTGTTAAATAAAATCTGAACATTTTTGATAAAATCGTTTTGAGTCAAGAGATTATTTTTAAAAATATATTAAAATATTCAATTAAAATATAAAATCACAATGAAGTTGCAAAACTTTTCCGGACCCATATTTTTTTACTCTCTCTAACCTATAAATGAAATATATAGTGAAAAAGTATTGCGATAGAAAAAAAATCTGAAAAAAAATATTGATATTTCAACGGAAATGCATGTTTTGATATTAGTCGGAAAAAATGGGTCTCGCATTCTTCTTTCGGGTATTTCTGTGTGTGAACGAAATTTCTCAAAAATAAACTACAACTTAGTATTAAGATTCAAAAGACTTTCTCCAAAGCATACTGCGAAAATAGTGGTTCTTAATAAATATTGTGAGAGGGATTTTATTTCTGTTCTAAGTAATCAGTTTAAGTGAAGGTAATAAAATTTTTTTTATTAATAAATATGTAAAAGTTTTAAATATATATATGCAGGATATGTGATCATTGCTTTATTGAATTTTTCTACTGAACATCAATGTTTTTAAGGATTAACAACTTTTAAAACATCATCATATATTACACATTCAGGGATTAAATATATGAGCAATAATTCTCTTAAATTAAACCATTTACATTAATTTACATTGATAAAACCTAGTAGACTCTGCCTGTGTAATTCTATTACCCCCAATAGTATTTTTATTTAAAAATTAGAAATAAAATTAATCAATTGGACAGTTCATTTTCCTTCCTCTGGTAAATTCAATGAACCATTAAATTTAATCAAAATATAATCTTGGTTCTACTCATAGTAGATATTTAAATATATCGTACATTATTATTTTGCTAAACGTCCTAATTTAAAATAATGATTTTAACTTGAAATTAAATTATATTTGAGTTTTAGAATAATTGATAATAAATTCCGTTTTTGGTGAAAGAATTAAGCCAAAATGGGGATAAAGAGTTATTGATTTTAATTATATATTAAAATTTTAAATAACTTCCACTGAAAAATAAAAATTTTTAATTATTCCACTTGAGGGTAGCGGAAATTAATTTGTATTTGGTTAGGTGACCCAACTTACTATTGGATTTTCGTTTCTCTAAACCACGCCTGCAGCTTTTAAATATCTCTAGAAATTGGTAATTAAGTAGGATTGAAGCAATTACTCGAAAAGTCCCTATGAGTTGGTCATTTTGGTTGCCTACTTTCCAGCATCCAAAAATAAACGAATGAATGCAACTTATATCAGATGAATCAAGCGTGATGTTTGAACTTATTATTTATTAATTCATAACACCAAAAAAATAAGACGCGGGTTGGTCGAATCCGTCTCCTTGAAAAAAAAAATTATTCAACCTTTTGTTTATGCCTGCGAATTCATTCCTCCCCAAATAAAAGCCAGATTCAAATGAACGGTGTTATGCATCCAATAATCTACCATATTTGTAACGGAATTACGGAGAGGTCTACTATATTCAGGATTGTCACTGAATATACCAGAAAGGAGGCCTCATAGATTCTTTTTTATTGAATATAAACCCTCTAAATATGTACTCTTTCCTCCCTTTTTCTACCTTCTGTAGAGAAAATTGTAAAATTATTAAATAAAGAATTAAATTATTGTGTAAGGGCTGGGAGAAAAGAAAAAATCAGCCGCCTTTCTCAGGTCCATTTTACATCACTTTATTCGGCAAATATTTCGGCCAGCATGACGTCGGCCATCCTCAGTGTTACAATTATTATTATTATTATTAGTTACCTGCGTCCGTTAGTTATATAAAAAATTTTTATATAACAACAGATGCAGATCCACTAAAAATAACGAATTATGGTACTGAGGAAGATCGACGCTAGAATTTTGTTACTCTTTTCATTGCCATTCCACTTATATTTGTATACAATAGACGTTATATAATTACATCCAAATTCATTCAAATTAAATGTCCATCTCGGGTTTCTTATAAAAACTTATCCACTGCTCTAGGTGTAGAATAATTTTGTCATTATAATAAAAAATATTTTTTAGAATCCATTGTCTTATACATTCTTTTACAGTGATTTAAGGAATGAGGGCGGTGGGGTGAAAAGTAGATAAATATTTAGAACTCTAAAACCAGGCTTAGTGCCCATATATAGTGTTTTATATGCGTTTTATGGTTTTATAACATGCTATTTTATAATCCCCAAGTTTCCCTTCCTAGACTTTTTTCTTTTCTTAATATATGATATTTTCCACTTTTGATTATTATTGTTTTTAGTTGGATTTTTAATTTTATTTCTCCCTTCATTCTAACATTTGAACAATCATAAATATATAGGAACACATTAATAATTTCTATTTAATTTCATTAAAATATACTTATATCCAAAATAACCAACGGGAAATTATTTTTTGTTACGATTTGAGATTTTTACGCTCTTCAAGGCTTTTCCCACATTTTATAAAGGATTAAAAGATTTTTTTTTTTTGATATAGTGAAATTCTGCAATTGTGACCCTTTAGTTAGTGCTAAATTGATTTTGTTAAAATAAATCCACAATGGCATAATTAGAGAACACTCGGCCACGCCTAAATCCATTTCGTGCATTTTTCTTCAATTAAATTGTTTGGTACTACAAGTGGCAAAAAGGGGATTAAATTGCAAATAAGGCAGAAAATAGGTTTTTCAATTAAAATACTTGGGTTGAAATTTTATTAGTTTGAAAAGTTATATATGAAATATAATAACTGTTGGAAAAATTAATAATATCAAGAATGATAAAAGGAAAATAAATGAGACACTCGGGCTTTTGGAGCTATGTTTAAAATCAAAAGAGAAGTGACACACAAAATTAAATTGTAATACAATTTTCTCTTTTCCTTTTTTCTCAAGGCTCAAGCAGTATGACGGTCTGGCTAATTCTTCGTCTGGGTCAATGCCGACTCAATAAATCCGGGAACATTACGACAAGAGGAAAGATCATTTCACCTTCATATAACTTATGTAAAAGCTTAAATAAAAATACTCTTTAATATTCTATGAAACCTTTTGGTGTTGATTTCTGGGTATAAAACTTTTAAGAGAGTTTAATATAGAAAACATAATGGATTAAATCTTCAGCTATTGGATGAGACGATTGATGAAATCTTAACCAAATGGGTTCTCAGCTCCTACTCAATAATGTAACAAACTGGCATTAAAAAGAAAGAGAGAAGATGAAAAAAGTCAGGCCAGAGTAATGGCGAACTCTACCATAACCAGAAAAATCCACTTAGAGAAGATTAGGTAAATGATGAATGTTGGAAAAAAAGAGTTAAGAGCAGTTATAAATAAAAAATTTAGGCTAATGTTTTTACATAAACTTTACAAAATATCTGGAATATTTAAACTTAATCATTGTAAAACTCTGTATATTATTTATTTGGTGAAAAATAACTCAATCAGACAACCATAATCGAAAAATAACATCATTTGAGATGTAACAAGACGATCGTCTCCAGAAGTGAGCCCCTTGATGAAATTTCTTAACAAGTCTAAATGTCACCGTTTGTTGCGACTAAGACCAGGCAAAAATGGTATCAAATATAAATTTTAATCCTTTTATAAAAATAAGGAAAAAATTAATTAGAAAATAATTTTCCTTTTTCGAGGGTTCTTGAACGAAATAATCGGATCAAAAAAAGGCGAGAGAAGAAGATTAGTAAGATGGTGATTGACTAAAGGCCTACATTATGAGGTAAAGATAAATGAAATTTTAATATAAATATTAAAATAAAAACATCAGTAAATTAGTAGTATCCGTTGGCTGATTTGGTTCAAAGTTTCGAGATTCAAGCGGCAAGGGGACAATGGTCTAGCTTGAATATAAAATTTCAGCCTCGAAAATTTTTTCGTTTTTGAGAAATCTTGTCTCAGAGAGATAGATAGACATATACAGACTATTTTACGAGACTATTTTTTTAGACTCAGGGGGCCTCAATCGTGTATTTCCGTTGAAATCTCGACATTGTTTTTTTTTTTGCGATCGCAATTTTTTCTTACTATATATATATATTAGATAGAGGCTATCTACTCTCTCCTGCTTAATTTGTCATTCACAACAAATATTTGACTATAATATATATAAGCTTTAT
>JAAAKE020151570.1:17799-31261 GCA_010014785.2 Anisolabis maritima
ATTAGATAGAGGTAAGAGAAAGTAAAATGTAGTTCACCACTCCCAAATAAAATCCCACTTATAAATCTTTAATACCTTTTTAATATGAGATTTTTAAATTTTTATTAATTCTAAAGTAAAATGTGTGTGTATGTGTGTAATATTTTGTCAACATCCAAAGCTGGTTTTAACTTTTTGTTATTACTCCCTCCTATATCTTAATCTGTCCGGGATTTATATGTCGAGCAAGGAAGCAAGGATATATATATATAGTTTAATATATGTCGTAGAGTTCTTTTATTATTTCCGTTACTTATATACAGGATGAATTAGGTTTGTTTATTCTTTAGATAGATCTTCTATATTATAAGGAAGAAAAAAATATTATAAGCGAAAATATTCAATCTAAATAGAAAAATGTTTTGGTATATTTCTATTATAAATATTATATTTTAATATGGTAGCGTATTAATAATAAATTACTATAAAAATATTATGAGAAAAATTAACTTAAAGTTACACTAATAAAGATCACAAGAAAATATATTATGGAGTATTCATTTTTAATATCAAACAGTGGTTCCTAAACTTTTTTTGGTAGTATACCACATAGCCAACACGAAAATCCTAACCCCTCCCCCCTCCCCTGTAATAAATTCTTATTATTCAAAAAGTGAAACCCTATTTAAATGGAGGTCCTTAAAAACAATCTAAACAAGCCTCACTATTAAACAATCATTTTCTATTTGTCTCCATAAAAAATTAAATTTTCCTTCCCTCCCCACCTTCCCTTGGGATCTATTTACAATTACAAATATAATGCTATAAATTGTATATTATATATGTCGCCTAAGCAATAACACCACATCTTAATTTTTGATCAAATTGAGTTAAGCTTAGGAAACAAATGATGTTTTAAAAAAGTAGATCAAATATTACAAACTTGGAAAAAAATTTGTTAATTTTAAGTATAATAGTTGCCATGAAATTTTTTTTAATGAGAAAAAATAATCTCTCTTTTGCCAACTCTAAGCGAAGGAGGGGGGTCAAGACTACACCATTCATGAGAATGCTTTTGATATTCACAAAGAGCATTCAAATCTCCGGACTGTCAAGAAATAATTGCCCGCAAATTTTTGAATCCATATTTGGATATTTTGATATGCATAAATTTGACAAAAAATTGAAAAGAATCGAAGCTTTAAAATTAAAAGGAAGAATTTAAATAAATAAACCAAGCCTACTGTGATATATTTAAAAATTATTTGGAGGAGGGGTGGCAATTTCTCTCCTAAAACTCTACATAACGTCATTTCTTGAAGTCCTTTTTACCCCTTCAAAGGAAGTTTTTTTTATTGAGATATCCCTTAATTAATAAAAGAAAAATTTCTTGGGCCCTTTAATCAGTCCTTGTGGCAAGAGAGAAGAGAGAAAAATTTTACAACTCAGTTGCCTATTTTTTTAATTAAAGCTAAAATTCAAAACGATTCTCTGTTCAATATATAATATATTATTTTCTTTCCGAAAGCTAAGTTCACAAAAGGATCGGGTCACATTACTATATACTGTAAAAACCCGGATATATTGCTTTCAAATTCCTATTAATTTGGATTTAAAAGATAGATATTGTACGTTTTAGGGAGGATAGTAACAGGAAAGTTTAAAGATCTCAATATTTGAAAATTAGATAAAAAGCAAAGGTTGAGATCAAGGTGGTCAAAGACTTCCAGGCTAGGTGCGCGGCCCGTGGGCTACATAGCTAGTATTTTATAAATAATATCATGAGGTGTCAAAAAAAAATTAAATTTCCATAATTAAAAAATGTTTATTGTTTATATAATATTATATTCGTTTAATTGCTTTTGGCCCATCTCCTCCAATACGAGAGTCTTTGAGTTCTTGAGAGCAAATACAAAATTAATTGGTTGTCTGTCTGCATCAAGGGTTTTACTTCAAAAATCCATCTCCATCTGTTTTTTCAATATTAGATGACGCTTTTAAGTAGTAATTAATTAAAAGAATTTTATCATATCAACATTTTAATTAAAATAA
Organism: Anisolabis maritima; assembly: GCA_010014785.2. Lineage (NCBI taxonomy): Eukaryota > Metazoa > Arthropoda > Insecta > Dermaptera > Anisolabididae > Anisolabis > Anisolabis maritima. Next base: position 19,831 of record JAAAKE020151570.1, read on the forward strand.
ATTTTAATAAATTTTTGAATAATAAGAGAAAATTAAATTTTTCTATGCTGTTCTAAATAATATTTTATAAAATGATGATCAAAATATGTCTATTAGACAACTTCAAATAATTTTTAGCCAGATATCACCAAAAACTTACTTGCAATATTAATGTTAAAGTAAAAAAAAATCCAAGTCTAAAATTTTTTAATAAATTAACTATATATTTGGGGAATTTATTGTAATTAGAATTTTTTTTTTTTAAACTAGCCTAAATAAATTTAAGAAGATGAATAAACTAGAAGACCCTCTCCCGGGGGGTTTACAGCTGTTGTTTGATGATCACGAGTTACCCTAACTTAGAGCTCTAGGAGTAGATCTTTCTTAAAAAATAGACTTTCGATTCGAAAAAATAATAAAATAACAGTAAAACTTTGAGTTATCAATGGCATAGGAATATAGGGACAAAGCATTTTCTCTCTCTTTCTTAGGAGTAACAATGTGCTATGAATTCAATTAATAAAAGTACTCGAAGAAAAATAATTTGAATCAGGGTAGCTCGGCAGATGTAATGTTTAAGTGTAAGATAATATAATAATAAGATAATAAAAACAGCATTGCCCTGAAGAAGAATTCTGTGGGTGGCCCCGTAACGTTAATATTAGCGATTGAAATTTATTTCAATAAAATTGCTCTGGAATTTTCTCCACTCGATCCTATTTATACAAATTTTGAGTAATTTAGACGTGAGGACTATCCCTAGAAAATAAGTTGTTTTTTTAATTCATATTTAATATCTATAAATCAATTTTCATATATAATCTAGTCGCGAATTGATGTCCACATCTAATTTCTATGTGAGATTTTTTTTAATAATGAAAATGAAAGAGATTGAGAGAAGTGGAAAAGGAAGGAGAAGTTTTAACGGCTGGCAAGGCATGCACCTGTCGCCTCTTTTATTTTCACATTTGCTAATAGATCTATCTGCTTTGGCCAAGTGCAATTAGGCATAACGGCGCAATTCCAACTTGGGAGACACACTCCTCTCTCTCCTCCTCCACTTTACTTTTCAGCATTTTTCTTCTACTAACTGGCTCAATTTCCTTGTTCTTCAATAGATGTTAACAGGGAACTTGTGCCTCTTTCACACTTGATGAAAATTCATATACATACACTCTGATAATTTTTAATTTCCTTTTTTATTGAACCAAAGATAAAGATAAAAAAAAGCATGTTATTGAAATATTTATTTTTAAATTGAGTAAGATTGGAATTTATATATTAGAGATAAAAATAATAATATCTAATAAAAACAAGAAAAGAGAAAAAATATTTATTTATATATTTCAAATCAAAAGTGATTTTGTAGAGCAAAATTTTATTCAGAATAAATAATTTAGAGTTTCGGAAAAAATATACTGATTGGATTGATTGATACGGGATTCCTGGTGATTTAAAAAAAAATAATATATTTTTTGTTGCAGGCATTTCGAGGGTAAAATATAAAATTTAAAAAGAAATAAAATAATAATTATTAATTCTTCTTCTTCTAATGCTTTTTTTTTTTTTTTTTTTTTTTTTTTTCATTTGCTCTTGCTTTATTCCCTTGAAAATTATCTTTGTGACCCTAGTGAGGAATGAGCCAGGAATAACCTGGACATTTAAAAGGGGGAAAGGCATAGAGCCACGGGCCTAAAACTTTGTCACCGAACATTTATGAGTATTAAAATCACCTTAAAAAAAAGTTATTATTTAATTGTATTTCTTTGTGATATTTATTTATTTGATGTGAAACACAGTAAATAAATTTTATTAATAAAAATAACAATTCGTAGAAAACGAAATGAAGTTAGTCTAAGTCGGGGAACTCATGATCGCTGTCATCGTACTCACCAGATGTGAGCCTGAATTTTTTTTATATCTTTAAATATCTTTCAATGTTCTAAATTAATTTTTAAATAAATTTTAATAGAAGAAACAGATACCCTTTAATGGTTTTACAAAACCTTTTTTTTGTACTCGTATTTTTACATAATATATTATAAATTCATATATTATGTTGGTCACATAGTGTTTTTCCAATATTTTTCCTTTTTTTATAGTACATGATCGGATAAAAATTTTGCGCGTTTAGACTGTAAAGTAAACATTAGCAATTTCTTGATTTTTTTAGTTGAGAAAATAAAAAGATTCGAATTAATAATAGGAAAATAAAAAAGTAATAATAGAATTTATATTTTTCTTTTCTTTATTGACTAAATAAAAAAGGCGTGTATGTAGGTCTGTAGACCCCTTCACTTTAATTTCCCTTGAAGCGGCCCCCAATGCCATATCAAGATGTTTAAAAATTAATCTTAGTTAATAATTATTAAGATGCTCTAGTAAAGCCAGGATTTGGGATAGTAATCCTAAATCTGCAACTATTGATCCTTATCAAGCGTCCATTGATAATCCACTTAGTTATGACTCTATCACTCGCCATATGACTACACTCACATCGCTATTTCTTCTTTCTCATTCGCTTTAAGAGTCCCAGAAATCTAATTAGATTATCGATTTACAACTTATGGGACTTCGTGCTCGTCTGTTTTTTTTTTTTTTTTTTTTTTTATCCACATGGGGTAAATGAAACAAAAACCACCAAGCAATGACGACAACGGACTGTAATAAATCTTCCGGACAATATTCCTAAACAATCACTGCTTCATTAGTACAAGGGGCCTGTTTTGTTAATCATTTGTTGTAGAAGAGAATACAAAATAATTGATTATTGTTAACTACGACCATTTAATCATTGTTTTTTATTATTATTATCCATTTCCTCTCCTCTCTCATTCTTCGTGAAATTATTATTTATGAATTTAAAGTATGGTAATTTAAAAAAAAAAAAGTATCGGTCGATTAAAAATTACGCATACGTATTTAATTAAAAAAATACACAAAAAGTTAATCTAATTTTTTTTTCTCTCTTTGCTTTTGAAAATTAAAAAAAATGACATTAAAAAAAAATTACTTTTCATACAAGTGTCATTGTCAGATGAATAGATTTTATAATTTTTAAACAATTTTTTATTATAAGTTGGCTTTTTAAAATCGCTTCTATTAATTATAAAATTTTAATTGTGTTTATATATTTATTAGCTCATTCATCCAAAGGGAAACTACTCCAAAACAATAATAGGATTCGATATTTAGTAATTGGTTGTAAATATATACTGCAAACATTTAGACATTTAGACCCGGATCAATTCTTGGAATAATATTTTTAAGCGTTTTTATTTAGCGTGCTTTTTCTGTTTGTTTGTATGCTTAACCAATCATGTAGTTCATTTCTCAAACCCTTTCCAATGTGCTAAAAATCTGAAATTCTATAAAAGCTCAGTTCCGGTGACCCACTCGTTATATTAAAACGAGGAAAAAATCTACACATTTACAGAGATGTCCATTTCAAGTTCAAACCTAAAAATTAAAATATCTCTTTGACCTAGTGAAATAATTCTCACATACAAAATTGTTAATTTCACTTCTTTGGACAACTTTAATTGGAAACAAATTTTGTATCTTTTACTAAAAACATATTTAAAGGGAAATAAAATTTCATGAATTAGGATTACAATGACAGCAGTTGATTTAAGTTAATTTTATTGGAAACCGCCCCCACACCCCCTGCTAAAATGTTGATAATATCATTCATTAGCAATGCACCAATGATATGAAAAATAATTTTATAATATACTTATTAATAGGATTAGTTTATTTATACAAAGCGCCTGGAATTTAGATAATCAAGCAAAGACCTTGGTATGGGTTGCATAAGTGACAGGCGCTATATTTTATTTTCATTTTTTTGAAAAATTAATTTGTATTTATTTTTAAAGAATAAGTCAAAGAGGAACTCTTAATTAAAGGAGCTGGTCCAGGAGCTCTTTCTTATTACGAGTCCCGCTTCATTCTTAAGTGTGTACTTGAGTAGTTAGAAAAAAGATTCCTATCAGCCCTCTGAGTCCCCATGGCTTATCTTCTTTCCTTCGTTGCAATTATCCTATGAATCGGGGCCGGTATGTAAAAATATGTTGAATTCGACTGAAATAGGTAAATTGGACCGTCACATGGCCTGATCTGGGGTGAGGAAGAAGACTGCCATATAGGGGACAGAAGAAATGCCAGTCTTAGTTCTGGTAACTCGTGGTTACCAATTTCGTGCTCTCTAAATGTGAGCCCCTGAGTGATTAAAAATTAAATATTCAATTTAAAAATTTAAAAAATAAATTGATTTTTAAATTCGCTTTTCGGCATCTGAGAGCATTTTCACAGCACTGCCGTTCATATTTGTTTTTATTAATTGGTATCCAATTTAATTTGTATAAATTTTATCGCTTTAGACGGGAATAAAGGCTTCTACTTCTACACCAAGGGACAAGGGTAATTAATTTTGAAAAATAAGATATCGCCTGTTATGCAACCACTAAGCAAATATGCTTGAAAGGTTATCTAAAATCCAGTGGCATTTTATAAAAAAAAAATGTTTCTTTTTATATTATTAAATTTTATTTTTCTAATCCAAGGTATTATATATTGTCTATTATTATTGATATCATCAACGTTTCATCAGGAATCCTAGGTTTGGTTTTGGACTAGACATAGAGATTTACTTAAATGGCTTATAATTGTAAAGATCAGTAGGATAAGGAGGAATGATGAGACCCGTCCTCTAAGGAAGTTAAGAAAGAAAAACCATTCATGCATTCTTCGAGAGGAATAACTATACTCAAATGTCTCTTCTAAATAAGAACTTATATAATATTGATAGGGTGAAAGGACTCTTTCTTCATCCTGCTGGAAATAGATAGAGCATTAGTTAGCTAGATAAATATATAGAAGAAGAAATAATAGATAGGAACTAAAGTAATTTCACGGGGATGCCAATAGATAATGATAGATAATAGATATGAGCTTGAATTGTTTGAGAACGAAAGCATCTAAAAGGGCGAAATGAAAATGAAAGAATAGTTAATAGAGGGCAGCAGGCATATTTATTTATTTCGATCTCCATCAATTCAAAATTGAGATATTTTTTAAATATCTTGCTAATTTTTTTTATTTATGAGTAAGAAAAGAACTTTGTCTCATTGCTCCTCTAGGCGATCGGCTCGGTTCGCCTGAAAACTCCTTATATTAGTAAATAATATTTTTATCAAAAAAATATAAATTTTTTTTTCATATTAAAAAAAAAACAAAGGAAATTTTTTATCTTTGGTTAATATAATTAACTTTTTTCTTTGTTTTAAAATTACCTGTTAACAAATGGTTTTATGAAACAAAAATAAATAAATAGTTGTTTATCGCTTAGCTTGTGCAACTACATTTATAGAGAGGAAAAATCAAAATATAATTAATACAACATCTGTTATCAACATCTGATATAGCAACAAATTGAAATGGGGAAAAATAGTATATAGGAAAGAATTAACATATAAATTTTTAGACACTTCCACTTCAGTACCAGCATTTTAGCTAGAGGGAAATAAATAAAATCTAATAGATAGGTAATTTTCAATCATCAATTAGCTTATCAGTTAAATAAATAAATTTTAAAACTAATAATAAATTCACTTTTGACAGAGAAACAAATTCGAAATTTATTCTTAATCGAAATATAGTGATCATTATTGGAAAAAAAAAAAATTGGAAATTCAGGTGGCGTACGTTTTAGGCCTTCATAAAATCAGTAATCTATGCACGAAATATCAATAAAAATAGTGATGTGAGGATTAGATAGAAAAGCCTCTTTTCTCTTTCCTTTTTTTAAAGGACCGTGGACTAACATAAGAATATATTAATATTATAAATTAGTCTAGAACTTATGGGTCTGTGTACCCAAAATATAAGTTAAACTACAAACCTTAGGAAGGTGAAATTTTAAACATAGATTTAGGCTAACAAGAGTATGTAAGTGCAAGGTTTTGATCATAATAGGTCATGCGGGATTAATGATTTTTTAGTTTTTATTTATTTTCGATTTTCGCAATATTCGCTCCCTTTTTGTTTTGTTTTTAATTTTCTATATCGTTTTCCTAATTAAACTCACATAAAATGTTTATTTTGGTTTTTATATGTAAAGCTTCTAAAGAGTACAGTTTAATCTAGCAGTTTTTTAGATTTTTTTTTTTTTGTCTATATTTTTGTTATTTTTATTATTTCAGATAATTTATCCATAAGTTATTCTACATTAAATTGGGGATAACTTTTTGTTATTTACATTTTTTTTTAAACCAGCCGTTTTTGAAATGAGAGGATTTTGCTAAACGCAATCAAATCCGACTAGAGACTAAATATAATGGAATTTAAATGAAAGAGTGTTTTCGACCCAGTATATTTATTTGCCTCAAAAAATAATGCTAACCTATCTATTATCTAGATAAAATATAAAATTCCTGCTAGCTCTTTTATATAAAATAAGTTCTAAAGTTCTGAATTTTAGTAAAATTCCCTGCAGCACTACTGGGAATAGAATGCCGAACGCTAAAGGGTTTAAGATTATATGTATAATAAATAAGGGGAAGGGAATAAATTAGGTATTCTGCCTTAGGCTTTTTTTTTTATAAAAATATTTATAAATAAAATAAAAAAACGGTGATATTTTTTTATTTTACATTGACTTCAATAGTAATATCAAATAGTTTAATTTGTTGTTTTATTAAACCGGGCCTGAAAACAAAATTTACATTTTTTTACTAATAAAAAAATTCAAAATAAAAGGGAATATATTTGATTAATAAGCTAGCAAGAAATTAAAAATATCAAATTCAAGTCAGTGATTGAACCGTCAATGAAATTTATATAAAATGTAATAGGGTAACGCTTATATAATTTACATAATTTATCGGCTATCACTATGGACTGGACTTCGATGCAGAAAAAAAATACAAGAGGAAGAGTTAGAAATAGGAAATAAAGTAACTTAATATGATACCGATATATGGCTGAACAAATTGTTTTGTTAAACTTTCTAAGTTGACTATTGATGGCCGAATCGTTTCAAATTTTTATTTACATAGAGATTCATTCTTTGGCTGCTTCCTCTCTTGTCCATATCAATTGATATCTACAGACAAAAAAAGAATGAGCTACACCCCCGGAAGTTTTTTTTGTTTATAAATTATTATATAACATCATCAAATGTCAAATTTTCGAATAGTTATGTATATGTTATCAATAGATAATAATTATTAGACTTGTCATCTAAAATTTTGCTTTAATTTAAGAGTTGATTTCCTATTTAGACCACATACTCTCTATTGATCAAAGTGAGATCAGAGGTCATTTCCTTGACCAGGGCACAGCCAAGCAAACCAATGGGTTCCTAGCCATTCATTCCTCAGCGACAAACTCTAAACAATGACCCGAATCGATAGGGCTCTAAAAAGGATATGGGGGAAAGGAGAGAGGAAGGGTCTGATACCATGTCAGATTTAAAAGCTTTTCACACCATGTGAAAGAAGTTCTCTTTAAAAAGAAAGGTGACTTAAATAAATAAATGAATATCAGAGGATGATTTTAACGTTTCTAAGAATAAATAAATAAATGTTTAATATTAAATCAATTCATTTAATATCTTAAAATAAAATTTCCTAAGTGATTATAAATATTTTAATTTATTGATTCAATTCAATTCATTGTGGTTCAACGGACCTCAGGCCGAAGCCATCTATCGGCACTCCGGGAATTTACTTAATTTTCAATCACCATCCATATTGTTTATTCATTCGAGATATCAATTAATCCTAAATCTATTTCCACACACACGATTTCATTCAACTTAATCTGTACTATATGCTTAGTCTGCATTAGTCCTTTCCTAATTCCCATCTAATTAAAGATTCGAGAGTGGCGGTCATGATGTGATCTGATAAAAGAGAAGAAAAGACTGGATTAGAAGCGAAGAAATGCCAGTCTAGGCTAGTTCAAGATTATCAACCCATTGATACGCATTATCCAGTAATATGCATTTGGTTTAAATACATTTCGGCTTGATTGAACTTAATCCTAGCTTTAAAGTTTTAAAATGAATATTAATTATTCTTATAACATGATAGTAAAATAAGAATAAGCGAAACGAATTTTTTTATTCATTAAATCCGAATCAAAAAAAAAATTCAAATCTCTTTTTGATTCTATCGAAAGACCATATGCAAAATTTTCCAATTTTGAAATTTGTGTATTTTCTTTTATGTGATATTTTCTAAACACTTTTTGCTTTTAATTTATATCCTGAAAAAATAGGAAATTCTGGACAGCATAATGTAAGAAAAAATCTGGTGTGATGGTTGCACACAATTTTCTCTTACGGTAAGGAAAATTGTCTGATGTACTGTCAAACCAGATTTTTTGAGATTCACCTAGGAAGCCGGTTCTCGATTTTATTTGGTTTTTATTTGCGTGTATTATATAAAATTATTTTAAAAAAAAAAATTAAATTAAATTAATTAAATTGGCAATTTAATCTCGTTTATAAACATAGGATTTTTTTGTCTTTTCTACATATATATATTACGGTACGAATTATCCATATATTTATTTGTATCAATTGGTAGCCAATTGATTTAAATAAATTTTCAACGAAATGCATTTGATTTATGAATTTTTATCAAAATCGTTAGAGAAAATTGTAAAAAAAAAAAACTAAAAAATTACAGGGTACCTAGCTTAAATACAAAATTTCACTCTTTTTGAGATATTTTGTTCACAGAAAGACACATTGACCATTTTGTGAGGCCCAGTTTTTTTGAGTCAGGGGACCTCAAAACGGCTATTTCCGTTGAAACCTCGATTTTTTTGCGATCGCAATACTTTCTCACTATGTATTAATATTTCAGATATAGGTAAGAGAAAGTAAAAAGAAAAAAACGAAGATTTAGACTCATGAAATTTATTTGATCAGCCGTTTATTTTTATCAATGCTGACAATGTCAGGTAACTTCTCATCTCTTAATAGAGTTAACAAACTAATATAATAAGTTATTATTATTTATTAATTCAGAAATAAGAAACTTTATTTAAAAGTTCAAGGATGGAGGTGATGTCTAAAAATTAAAAATAACATTTTAAAAGCGGCAAGTCAGATTCATTCAATAAACAAGTCCAAGTTTCCTCCTCTTTAGATTAGGTAAATGTAGTTAATTAAAATATTAAAAATTTTACATTTCTCTCGAGACTAATTTCAAAAGCTACGAACCATTTCATTACTAAGTAAATATTTTATCTGGCTATATAATTACAACACGTCTACATGAGACCGTCTCTCCCTCTCTCTCTCTCTCTCTCTGGAGAAAAGCTTTAAAGGATTTGCATGTATCTCTTTTGCAATTTTCCAGGTTGAAAAATATAATTTTTTTTTTTGTGGAGTTGGAATGATGATGTCAAAGAAGAGAGGGGGGTGGTTTGTGGTAGCTTTGCAACGAAGCCATCTTAAGTCCGGATCAGAACCACAGACTAAATGGCCCATTGCCTTCGGGGTCATTAAAGGCAGCGCCGGCCAATCGCCCAACAAATGGACCGGCAAACGTATATTTTCTGCCAGAGACATAGACTTGTTAAGATATTGGTCAAAAGAGGTGATATCAAAAGGTTAAACAACAAATTCATAGAGGATATTTGAAACCAAGATCAAATAAAAATAATTATGAAATAGAAGGCAGTTGTTGTTGTAGTAATTTATGTTGTAGAAGAATAAAGTGTAGCATTTTTTCGTTCATTACTTTTAAATTTTGAAGTGGTCTATTTTCAGACAATCACTGATTATAAAATATCAATGAGCATAATGCTTTATCAACAAACTTAAGCTTAAGGCATTGTTTAGATTCCTCTGTTCAAAGAGAAAATGAAAAAGTTTTTTATTTTTCAAATTTAATTTAATAATAATTATTTTAATTGCTCATATTAAATAGATAATTCTAATGCTTAAAGCTGCATGGTTTAAGAATCAGCAGTTCGCCTTCTGTCCTATCGAGTTTGCAAGACACGACAAGTTGATTTTTATTGTTATCTTTTTAGGTTATGTTGTTTGTATAAATATTATTAATACTCATTAATTGAATTTAAAATATTATATTGGTTACCAATTAATATAATAATAAATATATAACCAACTGAAAATGCCCTTTTATTGATTGCATTTTCCAGATTATTAATATATTGGAATTAATTTTAAAGTTCATTTTCTTAATTAATTAATGAACGGTTATCGACAAGTGAATGGTAGATCTCGGTTGGCCATCTAGTTTATGATGTTATATTTCATTATCTGGGTATCTCGACACTAATCCAAGTTTCATGAGTTCGGAAATTAATCTGGCTAGGTTAGAGAGAGCTTGAGGGGGGTCGGAACCAATCTTCTCATGTCATTCTTCTCGTCATAACCAACGCCCTCCACACACCCTGTCCGACCCTTTCTTATGTTATTTTTGCTCTTTCAAAAAAAAAAAAAAAAAATATAAATGTGGTATATGGTGTGGCACTCAATTATAAAGAGCAAGTGTTGAGCATTTGAATGACAGGTGAAAAGCTCATTTTTAATGAGAAAATTATTAAATCGAAATATTAATACGCAGCCCCAGTGGTAATTTATTTCATGTCAGAGAGAAAGAAAAAATTCTTGATAATGTTGTAGGGAATCTTCTTAATTTAAAAAAAAAAAAAAAAAGCGAGAGAAAGAGGTAACATGATTAATTTTAAAAAATAAATGAATATCTCTCTTAGTTCTCATATTAAAATGGATTTTGTTAAAAATTTTTTTACATTACTAAACATAAATTAAATTAACTTTATGAAAGAGAAAATAAATTTTAAAAATTGAGAAATTTTTTAAAATCTCATATGAATTATGTTAATTGTCTCTCTAAAATATTACTAATAAAATTTTTTATAAAGTTCGGTACCTTTTGGTATAAATAAATAGATATTAGTATCGTAAATAAATAATAGGAATCGAATTTAAGTAGATCAGCTTTTTTTTCTCTCTCTAAGGAACAACTATACTTTTTTTGACTTTTTAGCATCTGAAGCCATATACACATCAAAAGATACACAATATATTTATTACGATACTTATCATCCAGGCATATTTATTATATTTACATCAATTAGTATCCAATTTATTTAAATAAATTTTTACCGACTGCCTGGGATCCGAATCCCCTCTCAACCACTTAAGAGTAAATATATTTGTAAGTGAGTGGCATCTAAGAGAAAAGAAGCTCGTTTTGTTTCTTCGAATCCTTAAGTGCATTTATTATTAATAATATAATTGTTTGATAGTCAACACGCTGAAAATTTTTTAAATAAAATAAAGTAATTAAACTTTAAAAAAAGAGCACATTCATTCAAAATTTAATTAGAAAGAGGAAAATAATTTTTTTAGTAAAATGGTTGAAATTATTTGACTAATTATTAT
>JAAAKE020151571.1:0-12651 GCA_010014785.2 Anisolabis maritima
AAAAACAAATTAGTATTGATGATTAAAAAAAAAGTTAAATATTAAGTAAGTATGTCTCATATTAAACAATTACCCTAGTTTTCTAAAGAAAGAAAAAATAACAAAAAAAAAGTTTTTAAGTATAAAAGCAACTTTCATAATCTCTTCTTCAAAGAGACTTTTTTCCAGAGTGTCATCATCATAAAATTTTAACTTAATTAAAAAAAAACATTTACTTTTCTTATATATGGTTTTTATTTATTAAATAAAAATAAAAAATAAAATAAATGTATAGATTGGCTTAAGAGATTAATAAAACTTGAAATCCTGAATTCTATCTCTTGTAGTGCAAAGGAAATTGAAATTGTTAAACTTTTGAACCTTGAAAAATAATCTTTTGAAAAAGAGTGTTCAAAAAATAATAATAAATAATAATGAAATAATGTTTATGAATGAAGATACAAAGGAAAAATTTAATTATAAATAAAATTATATTTTATTTATTATCTCAGGCCACAGACTATAGAGATATGATAATAAATTTATATTCTTCATACTCTTTATTTTGTGTTCACGTGTACATTCTATTTATTCACTTTCACTTTGAACAGCTTTAGTTCAAAAATGGGAAATTTACATCCAGGCAGAATGGGGACCATACGTTGTCATTTATACAAAATATAAACATAGAAAATATTTTTAATAAATAAAAAATTGTTCAAATCATATATTGGTCTTTGAAGTTATGTTTATAAACATACTATCCTCCTCAAATGTAATTGGACAAACCGTATCTATTGCTTCATCTTAATGGATAAATAGAAGAACTATATAAAATCCGAAAACAACAAACAGATATGCAGAAACAAAAAGCTTCTGTGTGTTCAATGTTACATTGAAATCAATATCTCTGAGAGCTCGAGTGCACCGGACCTTAGGACAATCATCAGACTGTACAAGTGTGGACAAATTATCCTTCCATTTCTTTAATTTCAAAGCAATTAAATCCTTTCTTGACGTACAATCTGCCTTTGCTGTTTTAAAACTCTTAATAAAATAGAAGGTTTTCATTCATCCTTAAAATATTTAGAGTTTAAATAACAAAATTTTAGATAAAAAAAAAAAAAATGATCACATGATGAAGAAAAATGTCTTTTTTATGGTAGCCACTTCGAAATTAGATCTCTCTATAAGGCAGAGGTATTTATGGGTCCCAGGAGTATTTCTGGGAGTGCCAAGAAATGGCCTTATAAAAAAAGAAATAAACAAAAAAAATGTAAATTAATATTAAAAAAATAATAAAAATCATGATAATAATAAGTGTTTTATGTTAAGTTACTTTTATTTTTTTTAATTCTTTTTATTTGATACTAGTGAATAATTCTATTTCTATTTTTATTCTTCACTACGCGGTTAACAAGGGGGGAGGGGGGAGGCTTCACCTTTCTACATTCCACTGTTGTGAAGATTTATAAATTGCATTAAAAAATCCTTTACGTCATCAAATGAGTAGATTCGCTTTTATACATAAAAATTTTAAAAATAATATTAGAGCAAACAAATCATTCATTTGCTGCAAAAATAGAACTCAAAAATTGCTGCTTTTTTTTTAAGAAGAATCATTTGAATTTTTAATAAAATGACTACTTTCACTTGGTTTTAAAGTTAAATATAATAAAGTCATGTAATAAATATTTCTTATGCCGTTGATAGCCTGACCTGCATAATAAAGTTTGTTATGGTTGCTAGACAACCCAAATGACCAGCTCACTACTACACACTCAGTGTGCGTGTGGGCCTATTTCAGAATGGCTCTTGTCTGAATTTCATGCATGACTCTTTAATAAGGTGATTTTTTGTACAAAAGTAGAACGGATAGAATTCCACTGGTGTTGCTAATTGCTGAGTAAAATAATTAGTTGGATAATTTGAGACAGTCCAAAAAAGTTGGTTTGTGACCTATTGATTGATCTTATTATGTATTGAAGTAAAAAAAAGTCACTAGAAAAATTTCCTGTCCTATTTCAATCAACCAAATAAAAAATTCTAGTTAGGTGCCTATGGTCTGGTCTCTTATACAGAATATTACATTAATCTTGGAATATAAAATTAATATTATTAAAGGCCGGCGTTCACCCCCCCCCCCCCCTGGTGCTCCGGCAACTCAACAGTTACATATAATTATTTTTAAAATTAGTCATTAAGTTCCTCTTAACATTTCTTTTAAAATTAAAGCATGAATACAAATTAACGATGCCCATATTGGAGCTTTGCCCACCCCCTCTCCCTGGGGTTAGGTACTCCACTATAGGCATTATCATCTATTTACCTATATATATATCAAAAGGTAGGATTGAAAATTATTGTTATTAATCCTTTAATCTGAGTAAGTGTCCCATTTCATTTATTCCGCATAATATCCATTAAGAGCTAATTAAAGCAAAGAATCTTTTCTAATTATATTTTTAACATCTGATATAGTAATTTTATTCAGTGATAACAAAATGGGGTGTAGGTTTATATTTATATATTAATATATTAAACCTATTTTTCTTCTTAAAGATTTTATCGTACAATTCAAGGTCACAGTTTTTAAAAATAGAAATCTAAGAAAAAACTTTTTACTCATGTTGCTTTGTCAAGATAATTGGTTTTACTTTTCTATAACAGGTCAGGGGTGCCCAGATGAGCATCAAATATCTAACAGAATTCCCAAAGGTTTTATGGCAGTCATATACTTACTCATATAAAAACAATATTATTTGAGAATATAAGGGAAAAAGTATTATATATTTTTACATATTTATTTACATTTTTATTTTATTTAATATTTCTTATAGGAGTTAATTTTTGATAATTTTAATTTTGATTGTTATTTCAAATGTGTTTAATTGAGAACACTACTTAGATGGACAATATAATTTAAATAAATTTTTGTCACTCAGGACGGGAAGCGAACCACTGATCTTTGGAACGTGAAGCGAGACAACTACCTCTGCTCCAAGGGACAGGCACATTCCAGAAAGGTAGCTAAAATTTCAGAGTGTTTTAAGCCTATTATATATTTATTTAATTAAGGAAATAGCTATACATTTATATTAAAAAGTGAACAAATTTTGAGAATTATTTTAAATATGTGGTCAGTTAGAAAATAAAGAAAAATATAGATGTTTTTATTTGTTGAGTGGAAATGAAACTAAAGAAGAGCTAGTTACATGTGACACGCGAGGACCGTAATTCTGGTTCTCTCCTTCATGGAAAAACAAGCCCAAATTCACCAAGGAACGTTTTGTTTATAAAGTCAAATGAAAATATTATATTTTCTTCCCTTAGGAACATCCATCTCGCATAATATTAATAAATTATTTTTCTATTTTGGATTATTTTCCCTCGCCATCTGTCTATTTTGTTAGTGTTGGTGATGCTGACGTCATTTCCTGCTTCTCCAGGCTCTCTGAGTTTATTCTTTTGATGATGCGAAGTTTTTTCGTGAGAGCCAAACTTTATTTTTTAGAGATATATAGACATTAAAAAAATAACTTACTGAAGTTTTTCTTTTATACCTTCTCTATTATTATTAATACCAATTAAATTAACATGTAATATATTAATTATTTTTAAATAATTCTTATATATAAAATCTAAAAATTCAAGTATACGAGAAGAATAGTTAATATAATTTCATCTATTTTTATATTGTTTATTATTGGGTTTATTGTAATGAAGGATGGTTGCATTTGATATAGGGCTTATAACCTTTATGGGAAAAAAGTTACGTGACCCCTAAAATTTTGAATCTTAATCTTTCATTGTAATGAAAAGCTGATTTAAAAAAATCACCAACTTCAGTATAGCTACCTATCGACGTAGAATGACCCAAAATAAATGTTTTTTAATATAGATAATAATTTTAGTTTTATGTTTTTGTGCGGAAATGCTTTTTTTTTTTTTTTTGTAAATGCATGGTATCAATTTTTCAAAGGAAATTCCTTTTTTTTTTCTATTTGGAATTATTTCTCCCGCAGCTTTGATGAAATAAAATCTTAGCTTCGAAGGTTGTGCTTTCTTTGTTGGCGTAACTCTAAGGGTTGCAAAGAAACCCGACGCCTGCTTGTCCTATGGCTTCGAAGCCAAGAAATTAAAATTTTTGTTAATAAACAATAAATTTTTTCTTAACAGGTTCGTATGAAATATATATATATTAGCAAGGGAAGTGTAGGGATTGCAAAAAATTTGTTCCCAAAAGACAAAACTTTTTGTTTTCTCCTATAAAATTAACTTATGAAACTAAAATCTCATTTTCATATATTTTTTTTTCTAAATAAAAAAGGGCTATGTTTAGACTTAGGTATGAGTTTGGTCTTTAGGGCGCCAATTTAGTTTAAAAATATTTTACTATTAGAGTCATGAAAAACGGTTTGGAGAATTTAGTAGTTTAAAAAAAAATCATATTGTTAACCTCGATCTAAAAAACAAATACGAAGATATAATAAAGAGAAAATATAGAATACATAAGTGTTTGTGCTTTGAATACTCTACCTTTTATAGCAACCAGTATTAATACTTAACATGTGTATTTAATATTGATACCAAAAAATAAATAGTCATACAAAAAATAATTTTCCCTTGTATATATAATAACAGGACAGAGAATCTCCGCCAAAAGAACGCGAAGATATGAAAAAAAAGTAAAATTTAAAAAACTAAGATTTTAGATTAAATATTTAATTTTTTATTATATTTATTTTAACTTAAAAGACAAAATTTACAAATGGTCAAAAATATTTAGAAATTTCCTCCCTTTGGTTGGAGGGAACGCCATAAATCTACATTAAAATATCGAAAGTGGGCTCCCCTCGACTTTCTCATATACACTTATATGGGGAAAGTTTATCTAAATTATATCTGTCTTTATGTGACTTCTCTTAGTGAAAGCAGATTTGAGTTATCACGATTTTAAGAAAAACGCTTCAGGTTGCGGGAAATAGCCCAAAAATTTATAGAGGTCTATGATTTTTCTGTAATGCACGTATATAAAATTTGGTTTATCTATTAATTACAATACTTTCCCCATACTACGTGTACGAGAGAGTAAAAATGGGGGGGGGGGGTGCGAATAGAAAAAGGTTGAGAAATACTGGCTTAGGGGATTGTCTAATCTCAAACTTGAACTGTCTACTTCAAGGGGACTTTGGAAAAAATTATGCAAAATTAACATTGGTGGGTAAATGGGAGTTTAATCCGAAGAAAGCCATTCTCCTAAGTAACCACAACGGTTGAGCTCTTGACACTTATAAATTAAGAGAGCGACGAAAATAAACTCCATAATATTGTGCTTAAATAAATACCTAAGAGAAATTGGAGAATTTATTATACAAATTTAAATTTTTATTTATTTTAATAAACTTTCAAAATGTCCATTTTATAAACTGTATGAATTCTCTTTTAATCCAACGTTGTTGTTTTCAGTGAAATAAATATTATTTTAACAGTAAAAAAAAACTGTCATATCACTTTTGATGAATAGGTTATTGTGAACTATTAGTTAATTTTTTTGGCATGTTCTAAGTTCCCTTTTTTGTAGCTTTTTTTTTATTAGATGCCAACTAATAACCATATCAATTTTTTTTTCCTTTCAAGGGATGTTTGTTCAACCGAGTGGTTAGAATGGTTTCCAAAGGTTCAAGGGTAGCGGATGGTCAGTTATCGGTAGCCGAATTCGTTGTAAATACAAGCCAGGTCCAGACCCTTCAACACCCGAAGGGCCTAAGACCCCACCACATGATGATGGATCACCACCCACTCCTATCCGACCCTTCACCCCGATTATTTATTTTTTTTTTTTTTAGATCCAACTCACAGCAACCAAACGTGAACTGTACCAAAAGTGATTATATCATATAGCCGAATGAGTTTGCAAAATGCGTTAACAATTCCAAAGGAACGTTCGAGACACAATGTGTTCAACCAATTGGAGACAGGTTTGCTTACTGAATTCGGATTAACTTGAAAAAATTGTTATTTGCCCTTTCACCCAGAAGCTTGACAAGCCTTTAAAAAGTTTAAAGAGCCCCCTACGTTTTCATGAAATTTTTTTAAGTTTACAAATTTTTTTATTAATCTCAACGAGACCTCAAAACCTGACATTCATTAATCTATTTAACAAAGGTTGGAAGGGATTAAGGGAAATATCTTTGGTAGATATGAATTCAAATACGTTAATTGTGTTAAAAACCTAAAAGTTTTAATTTTATTTTGCCAAAAAAAAAAAAAAAAAAAAAAAAAAAACATCTTTTTTTCATATATAATAGTCTAATCTTATTTTGTCAAAATTTGTACTGCTGTGTTTCCTCCCATTTGGTGTTTGTTCAACATCATCACTTATTATTAATCCTCTTCGATTATGGTATGAAATAATAATAAATCAAGTCGAAGAATACCGAAACAGGTCTTGCCTAACTAGATAGCGGTCCTTCATCATTCTACGACACAGCAATAAAAACTTTCAATTCATATAATAAATTCAATCAATATGGAAAAATAAGAAAATTTTTATATTATTTCAAAATTAAGGACGATCTGTTTTTTCGCCCACATAGATTGTGATATTTCCAAGATAATCCCGTATATTTGTGTCAATTTTGATAGAAATATTTGTTTGAGCTCATAAATACTGTCTGCTTCCTTTTCTTGAACCAATAGCACCGGATATAAAGAACCTAGATATCAAGTTTCATCGAAATCGGTTTATAATTGAGCGCTTTATCTCGGAAGTAAAAATAAGACATAGACTTTCCTTTAATGTGCTCATTAAGGGAAAACATTTGGCCAACGAAAATCAAATTTTATAATGGAATTTATTATTTTTTGAATCTTATTTAGGTGTCCTAATTATCTAGTAAGACAAAACAAAACCGTTTGTCCAATTTTTTTTGATACGCATAGTATATAATTCTCTTTTCTTGAGATATCAAAATAAATTGATAACATTTAGAGAATTTCAGATCCTAAAATTAAAAAGCATCATTTATAAAATTCCCTTCGATAGATTCATTCATTTTCCCTTGAATTATTATTCTCTTCCATTCGTAATAAATCATAAATTCAAAGAATTCTCCATAAAAACTCACCCATCATTCTATTTTATGATCTGAAGATCATAAGACTGGTAATTTTGTTCGAGTTTCTATTTCGACATGATTGCTTTATTATATATTGTGAAAGGAGAGTGTGTGGGGGGGGGGAAGGGGGAGAGAATAAAAATTCTACAAATAGCCACCTTCGCCCAGTTTTTTATTTATTTTTTTTCGTTTCATGGTTCGTACTTCGTGTCAATAACGATAACTAACCCGAGTTATTGATAAAACATTGTTAAATAAACCATTAAAAAAAATAAATGTTGATTTATTGGAAGCCATTTCATGTAAGCAAACAATTAAAATTTTTTGTTTTCCCAGTTGCTTGTTAGAATATCCTAATTGATGATGTTGGTTGTTAAATCCCTGCCCTCCAAGCCCCACTCTTTTCAATTCAGGACCTTATCAAAGCTGTAATTAAAAAAAAATATTTATTTCAGGGGTTTTATTTAATCTGAGTGAACTGGAGGAAGTTTAAAAATTTAAACTAATTGCCTCTATTTTTAGTTAACTGTAGGTACTGGAAATATTAAAAAACCCAATTTTGGATTAATTAATATCCGTTTGAGCCTCTTTTCGTTTTTTTTGTTCACACACACAAGAGAGAGAGAGATCATATTGCGAGACCATTCAGGGGACCTCAAAACCTATATTTCCGTTGAAATCTCGGCATCAATTTTTTTCCCGATCGCAATACTTTCTTACTATATATTACATATACTATTATATATATATAGAAAGTAAAAAGGAAACAAATGTTATCTTTTGTTTCATTTAATCAAAATGCAAAAAAAAATATATTAAGAAAATATGTATGAAATTTGATTTTGGTTAGATTTTGTACGATCTATTCGAATCACATGAATCAGATATAAACATTAAATCTCGAAAAAGGCTATAAAGCAGTCAAACAATTATTTTCAATGTCAGTGAAGGTGTCAATTTATAACTCTATAAAAAATTAGGTGCCAACGATAAGACGAATTCTTGGAAGGCGGATTTAAGCGAATTTTATATTTCTCAAAAAGTTATCTAAATTTCGAAAAAAGTGAAAGTCATTTGAGAAAAGTGCCGGTGAGTATGGAGGGTCTTAAAGGACATCCAGTTCTCAGGTTTTTCAACCTTGAAACATGGGGGCGAGCGTTTTCATGGAAGAGTTCGGTTTACCATATTTGTAAACAATAAACTAATTCCTAGTGAAAACGTAAGCAACAATAATTGACATTTCATTCATTACCACCCAATACATAAAATATCCCTTAATGACCACTTTTGGTTACACAGAGTCAAAAATTGACTAGTGAAAAATTTGAAACGTCTCCTTTCGGCATGCTCAATTAGATGAGCCCTTTAAAAATTAATCAGTGATTCTTTTGGGAATACATCGAGAACATACAGGTTGAGTGTAATGGTCAATCGTTTATATATATATATAATATGACAAATTCAAAAGTAAATGTTTTCTCTTTTATTTTTTTTAATTCATGTCAAATTCACGAAACACAATAATGGATTTTATTCCCTAACATTTTTCTTGATTTTTTTATAATTAAAAAAAAAAATCAAATTATATTTTTTTAATATACATAAAATTCCTTTCCGTAAGTTCATGCATCATTCCTTTCATTCTTTTAATTTTCCTCTTCTAATTTCATGTCACTCCTTATCCATATCTCAATTTATTTTTTCTAATCAAATGAATACATAACAATAACGTAAAATGAAGTGAAGAAAGTATAGTAAAACTGTGGCAATAGTGAAAAGCCACTTTTATTCTAAATTGAGTTGACTTTGTAAATGAAAAAAAAAAAAAAAAAAAAAAAGCTTTCCCATAATAAAGTCATTTCCTCTAGAGTGATAATTTGATATTTGGCCGTGGTTTTGTTACAATATTGTTCCCATGTTAAACAGTAAAAAGATTTATTCCATTTGAGCTTGGAAGTCATTCGTTTAATCAATACTTTTTAAGATTATAATTGTTTTTTTTCTTCTTTTTTTTTGAAGACGAGAATTTATAACGCCATTTTAAAGATTATAATCTGCGCGAAGAAAAAAAAATTAATTTAAACGAGAGACGCTGAGATTTGACCTCGTGCTATCTCAAGACCTGAGTTCTTCGAGGTTCTAAGGGTCTAAAGGGCATAGATACAAATAGAGACGAGGCAATTCCCTGGGGGGCACTTGACCCGCCCTTTGAGACCTCAATGTCCTCGAGGACAGATTAGTAGCCCGAGGCCGACTTACCAAATATAAACCTCTGGACAGTGATTTTATTTATACCAGAAAGGGCTTAAAAATAAATAGAAGAGAAAGAGAGAGCAAGAGAGAGAGATAAGGGTGAAATTTTTATTATATTTTCTTCGTTAATTTAAAACAAGGCTTTTGAATTTACTCAACTTACATTAATTTTTTTTAATTTACAAAATATTGAGAGAACGACACACACACTTTATGGAAAACAAGCTTTAAATCAGGAGAAAATAAATAAATAAAATAGTTATTCACTTAAAGTTCATAATGGTTTATAATGGTCACCATCAGTATCAAAATAAATTGGACAAACGCCTCTTAAGACATATGAAATTGATAAAGATTAACATACGAAACATGGAAATGCGTTTGTATTTTAATACTAATTTAATGGTATAATTAAAATCAAGAAATTTGTTCGAGACAATTTCACCACTACATTTATTTTTATCTTCTATTACAAAAAGAATCTGAAAATTGAACATCAAAAGCTTTCACAATTTTTAAATTTTTTATACAATCTAAAATATATATTAAATTTAATTTCGAAAATGATTTTTTTTTGTTTGATGGGAATATTCAAAATATAATTTATTATTGAATATAATTTGGTGGACCAAAAAATGCAATTTTAATTAAATATATAAAAATTATTTTTATATATAGTGAGAAAGTATTGCGATAGCAAAAAATCTATGTCGAGATTTTTTTTAACAGCGGTTCGAAAAATTTTTATTCTCTTATGTAGAATGAATTTGAGCAAGAACTGCAGACCTGCTGATTATCGCAACTTCTTAGTGACTTGTAGTGAGTTAGTAATAATGTAATGGCGCCCCAATGTCTTTTGCAAGTCACTATGCCATGAGACCTGAGTGAACACACCAAAACCGAAGAGGGCCAGTAAGGAGTGGTGACGATTTTAAGCAGGTCTTGCAACCAGGCGCGTCCTATTTCATTTTATGATAAAATAATAACATAAAAAAATAAATTTTTTTGAAAAAACGAAATGTATGTAAAGAAATGATAAAATGACCTAGAACAAAAATATCTGAGTGTGAGTTGGGTCCTCGAGTCATTCCAATAAAAGGTAAAAAATTAATTAAAAAGCAAATTCAAACCAATTAAAAATAATTGAATATTACGTATATGGCCTCAGATGCGAAAAAAATCTATTTAAATAAATATTTTCTCTCGTATTTAAATATGAGATTTTAAGAAATTTAATATAAAAAATTTTAGTCCAGAAATTATTTATTCAGCACATCATACTATGGGGTACATAAATAAGCTTTCTAGAAGGTAGGCTACCCAAATAACCAACTTACTGGATTTTTTGAATAATTGACTTAAGGAGACAACGTGTGCATAGTTTTTAATCTCCAAAGAAATTCCTCATGCGTGGTCTGGTCTAGAGAAACTTTGAAGCAACTAATTAAAAAATCTAGGGAGGTGAGTTGCCTACTTTTCAGTAAGTAAAACAAATTTCTGCACCCCATGGTAGTTTTAATATGAATTTTTACTTTCCCACACTATTATGATTATATAATAGTAAGGGGAAAGTATTATGATCTTGGAAAATTTTACAAATAAAATATATTTGCGTTTCAAGCCAAAAGGACATAAAAAAATCTTAATGTGCGTGTAGCTTTTATATTGGCTTATATCTCTTGAACCACTCATCGGAAAAGGATAAAAAATAACTTTATAGGTATAGAAGCTTAAGAAGGTATTAAAATTTTAAGGGAATCGCTTCCGAAAAAAAAGCCCCCAAAATTTATTGCGCACAATTTTTTCAGGATCCGCTAAGCTAAATCTTTTGAAACTCGGTGATAATAATTAAAACGTTTGTCTTCAGCCATGAACCAATTTTGATAATAATCCGTTGAGCCGGAGCGGATTTATTTAAAAAAAAAGTCGGATATAAGATAATATTAATATACGCCATAGAGAGAAAACTCTGGAATGTTATTTAAAGCGTTGACTTCTTTTTTTTTTTTTTTAATTCATTTTTTTTTACTTTTTTGGCATCTGAGGCCATGTAGACTGCGTTCTTATTTGTTTATATTAATTGGTAGCCATTATAATATTTTAAATTCAATTAAGGATTGTAGAGCCATCTTATATTCCACAGGATATGGTTAGCGATGGCTAAAAAGGGTGGAAAAGTGTTACAACTTCGATGCCTATTTTTTAAAGTTCAAATATTCATTCAAAACAATTAGAAAGAAATTTATTTATTGATTTTTTGAAAAAAAAAAATAAAATAAAAAGAAAAAGATAGAAGTATAAAAATTTAATATTATTTGTATATTTCTATATATTAAAATTTCTTAATAAACAAGCGGAGAAATTTACGACCTTCCTATTATATATATAGTTTATTTATATATAAAGAGTAAAATAAATAAATTTATGGAATTCATAAAGAGGCGAGATTCTACGTTTTTTATGAACTTAACCAAGTGTATTGGCTAATCAAAATCGGAAACCTCAGAATGGAAAAATAATAAAAAAAATTTGTTGAGATGGAGAGTAATTTGATTGCTTTCAAAACTTTTAGTTTCCAACTCAACAATAAAAAAAAAAAAACTGTTGATAGGTTCATCGCATTACTTGGATTCTAATAAAAAAAAAAAAAAACTAATGATTCCTTAAATAAAATGGCTATAAAAACATATTTGAAAAAAAATCTTTAATAAAATTTAATAATATATTTTAAACTTTACTTATTTAACTTATTCAATACCGTATGAAATCCTTTTATTTATTATTATGCGTCATAAGAAGAGTTGTATATTTTTTAATAAAATTTTTCTGTTAATAATCGAACAAGTATATTAAAATAGTTTGGTTATTAAATTTTTTTAATATATTTTCTTTATTGCTCGTTTTCTAATGGAAATAATATAAAAATACTAACCTCTACAAATAAAATAAATACAAATTAGAAAGAAAGTAATTTTGTCTTTACTATTAATAAATAAACATTGAGAATATTTTTATATGCTTGTAATAAAAATAAAATATTTCATCAAAGTTGTTTAATACTAACAATAAAATATACATGTAACAAGAGGTCACAGGTTTTTAAACATCATGTAGTTGTGGGTGTTGGGTAGATTAGATATATCGATTGGCATCACGGGTGCTTTCATGTCGAATTCCTTAAACTAATTAAAACTTATTAAAGCACAAAATAACCCTATTTATTACGTCATCGCAAGACTCATCTTTTCAACTCGCATTTTTTTAAGTTCAATAGTTTCCGAGATCTTTTTATTTGAAT
>JAAAKE020151582.1:0-12650 GCA_010014785.2 Anisolabis maritima
TTGATTTTTAAATAAAAAAACCGCTCTCTTATCTATTGAATAAAAGAGCGGATTATTATTAAAGCAACTCACTTGAAGTATAGAAAAAATCTCGATATCAATTTATTTTTTGCGATCGCAAAATTTTCTCACTATATATTTCATATATATAAAGTAAAAAGATATAAAATAAATTTCTAGGGAACAGAAATTAGCTAGGAGCTTAAGATCTTCTTTGTACTTAAAAAAACATTCAAATAAATGGGAATCCTGTGAGGCGAGCCTATATAGTTTTATAAATTTAGTTTAATTTAAAAGGGAGGGGTAAGGGAGTAGTGTGGTTAACCAAAATAAATGCCGATTGAAGAATTAAGACATGTTCCTCCGAGAAAAGTAGGGAAAAAATAATGATAATTTAAACTAAACAAGATGCTAACTTAACGTCTCTTTACTAAGGCAATAAGTGTCTTCTCTCATACCATTTATGGCTTTCTTCATTCTTTTTGGGACATCCAAGTATTTGTAAAAAGTTCAAGTGTCACTCGTATTCTTAGCAGAATTAATTAAAAACATTAATGGATCTTTTCTCTCTCTTCTTAAGAAATAAGTATACAACAAACTATACTATAAATTTCAAAGGAAGCTTAATTTAAACAGAAAATTAACTTATTTAATGTTTAACTAATGTAAATTTATGCTAATTAGTTTATAAGCTTATCTTTTTTATGATTTTTTAAATACAATTGTTGACCTATAGAAAAATGAAATATCTTCAAGTCACGAATTTATTTTTCTCTCTTGTAGCGTTTTCCCGCGCTATTTAGTCGTCTTAGGTATAACAAAAAGTCAAAATTTGGTTTGCATTTTTGACCTTCTCCTGACTGAAAATGTCTTAGCTACTCCCCGGTCAAAGAATTGAATGTGACCTAGGCGTATAGGTGCATTTGAACTCGAAGATAAATTTCCATACATTTATATCTCACGCGGGCCTCAATCTTTCTCATAAAACACAATATTATTTAGAACGAAAAATAGACCCCATCCACTCCAAACAACCTAAAAGCCGGGCAAATATTTTTTTTTGTGATTAGAATTAGTTTTTCTCTTCTTTATTTTGCAAGTGACTTTTTTTATAAATACTATTTAGACTTTTTATTTTTGTAATTTTTCTTATTGAAATTTCTTATTAATTTTGCTATTTTGGGGGACCTCTAATGATAAAGAGAGCCTTGGGGCAAAAAAAAATGAAAAATTTAAACAGAACTTGTTTCACCTTTTGGTACCTCGAATAAATTATACAATGTAAGTAACGTGCTTCGTGAGTGGCGAGTTTGGCAAAAATTTTGAAAATTTGAGTATTGAATCTCTCCTGGTTGAATGCAAAGAAGGCCGACAGTAATAAAGATGATCTTTATCAGGTTAAAACTTTTTTTCTTATTGTTGAAAACCACTGATCTATGAATGACCTTGAAGTTA
This sequence comes from Anisolabis maritima, assembly GCA_010014785.2. Classification (NCBI taxonomy): domain Eukaryota; kingdom Metazoa; phylum Arthropoda; class Insecta; order Dermaptera; family Anisolabididae; genus Anisolabis; species Anisolabis maritima. The sequence continues at coordinate 1,456 of JAAAKE020151582.1, forward strand.
ATTAATATTTTTTAACACTTTTTTTCAAAGAGCAAAAACAAAAATATCTAGAGATGAATATTCTGAATTTAAATCATTGGTAATATTTTTTAGTCGGAAATTAAGTCCGGGGTCCGAGTCGGTTTTTTTTTAATGGCAAAGAAGAGTCAATAATAGACAGCTTTCAAAGCTATGACCTTTGAATAAGACATAAGACTTAAAGGATCATTCGTAAAAATAGACTCCACCAAAAAGAAACATACTAAATATATTTTCCCAAGGATGAGACAATCGATTCCTCGCACCAGAATTTTATCAAAATCGTTAGAGCCGTTTTTGAGAAAAAATTTACATACATTCCTCGATATATACAAGATTAGCTTGTTTAATAATAGTAGATAGATATGCTTTTGAAGTTTCCCAATGAATTTTCAATTCAGGTCTTAGGTCAATTAAACCTATTTGGAGGTAAGAGAAAGAGGAAAAAATATAGACTTATTCAGCAGCAGGGATGTAGCTAAAGAGGGGGGATGCGGGAAAACATAAAATGCCAAAAAATTTTGGCATTGACCAATATATATCGATTCAAGGCAGAAATTGGTTGATATACTATATATTGTTTTTTTTTTATTTTTCTAATTTTATAAAGTAGGCCAGCCCAATAAATTTGAAATTTTTAATATTTGATGAAAAATGTTAATTAAAGACTTTAAAAGATAATTATAGACTTTTAAATTTTAAAAAATTCTGTTTTTTTTTCATCACCTCATTAAAACTATCAGTCAGCTAAGCATTAAATTAACGATTTGTATTTTTTTATACTCGAATATAAACGTTTCCTTATCGATTAAGATTTGAAGTGATTAGATAGAGAGAGTTGTTTGAATTACAACTAATAAATTTATTCATATTTATTAATCTCTGAAATGTATAATAGAAATTTATTTTCTATTAAAATCCAGTTAAAAACCAGTAAATGAAACTGGTTATTTTTTACTGTTAAATTATAATTTTAAGCTTTTCCAGAATATGATAATGATCATGATTGGGATTATTAATGAGAGTATTGAATAATATAATTTTATAAATTGAAATAAGGATATGGTACTACTTTACGCAAGGGTGGTATATAGGAAAGTGTAGTATTTATATATTTTGAAATCGAAATTTCAGATTTCTGTCAATTGTGGAATCCTGATTCAAAAAAATTTGGTGTGACTAAACGCATATCACACAACTTTTTCTTACCTAAGATAATGGAAGTTGAGTGATGTGCTGTCATACCAGTTTTTTCGTGTCGAGCGCTATAGGTATTCACGTTCATTGTACAGTCGAATTAATCCATATCGTTAGGAATTTAAGAAAAAATTCAAAAAATATCCAAAAGTAGAGTAAAAGTAAAAGTAGAAGAGTAAAGTAAGTCAACAATTTTGGAGGAAATAAAACATTTCAATCTGGTGTGACAGCACATAACACAATTTTCCTTAGGGAAAGTTGTGTGATGTGCAGCTGTCACACCAGATTTTTACTTTCTCGTATATGTAGTATAGGAAAAGTTTTGTAATCGTCCAAAAATTCGACTTCGAGATTTTGATCGTTCTTGACGTTTTGGACCTCTCTGAGTCCTAAGATACTATTTTTCGAATTATGTCTGCTTGTCTGTCTGTATATATGTTAACAAGATAACTTGAACACGCTTTAAAGTAAATTATTCAAATTTTACTTATATCGATTACAGCAAAAGCGTGGGATATTTCCCGCAGGCGGGAGTGGTATTTTACCTGAAGGGTTTTTCTAAAAATTGTGATAACTAAAATATTATTTGATGCAGACGAATAAAATGGGGTATTGATACATTACATCAATATCAGAGAGCACGGTTAAAATTTGATCCACTTCCCGCAACCTGAACTGGTACTTTACTCGAAATGTTTTTCTACAAATCGAGGTAACACTTATATATGTGCATACGAGAGGCCCTCCCCATTTTTACTTTTTAAATTCTTAAAATTCGTATGAGTTTTTAAGGTCCTCCATAAAAGAGGTAAAGATTTTAAAGAAATTTCCAAACAAAAGTTAAAATAATAGATGAATAGAAACTTTTTCTCTATGGATATTATTTCTTTAAAGTTAATAGTTGAGCAGGAATTTTGATTTTCTGGATTAAAGCTTCAAATTAAGTGCTATTTCAGGATCGTGTGTTGATTGTTGCCTTGGAGGGCTATAGGAAAGTCTCGTGACATTCTTGACGCCTTTTTTTGGTTCAATTTCACCTATGTATTTATTCTATTTATTTTAAATGGAAGTTTAAAGAATTTAAATCTAACAGATTCGATTTTTCGTTTTAATTGGGGCTTTAAAAAATATCTCTAGAAATTCATTATTGGTTTAAAAAAAAACTCCGCCATACAAGATCATTGAAAATCATAGTTATTTCTACTCTGAAACATTAAATTTTCTCCTTTTTTGCTAATACTAGATTTTTTTAAAGTTTAAAAAATAATATAAAGCATATAATATGAAGTGTTTATCATTTATTAAATTAAAAATTTGTATTAAAAGAAAGAATATTTTCATAAAAGAAAAGTTTGCTTAGAGAGGATAATTCCGAGATAGTTAAAGGTAAAGGTAAGGTGTCTCAAGTTCTAAGTTCCCCTAGGAAGTCGTTTAATGCCAATTTAGTCGTTTCGTTAAATTAGTTTAAGAAACTGAGCAGTTACTCCCGACGTTTACCCGAACAACGGCAAAAGACTACATCAAACAATTTTGGGGGAGATATGGGTTGATTCATTTCAAAGATCATCTAATAAATAATTGATATATGAATTTTTTTAATCAAAATCATTAGAGGGAAAATCGAAAAAAAAACAAACTAAAAAAGTATATCAATAAAGTACTAGTACACTTTGGCCGATTTTATTCAAAAGCTTCGAGTGCATATGACAAGGGTACCTAATTTAAATATAAAATTTCAACCTCGTACTTTTTTTCGTTTTTGAGATATCTTGATCACAGACAGACACTGAGCGACAGTCCTACAGACCATTTAGCAAGACCCAGTTTTTTAGACTCAAAACATGTATTTCCGTTGAAATCTCAATCTCAGATTTTTTTGGCAATCGCAATACTTTCTCACTATATATTTCATATATATATATATATAGAAGAGAAATTAAAATCACTAAATAGCAAATTATCAAAATATAAAATTATATTTTATAAATATTTTTATTTCATATAGAAAATAGAACTCGGGTTCGAGTCCGACTTGCAGCAAAAAATTATTTCCAACTTTGCCAGAAGTCTCCTCATGGGGTAGGAAAGTGAGAGATACCCTCACCCCCAGTAATAGGGTTAATGACACAAAGGGCCCACTCGAGTGGCCTATATGCCTTAATGCCTTGATTTCCCATTTCTAAGGGGGATCCGCCCTTTATGAATCTATCCATCTATGTATTATATTATTAAGGACATTTCTAATTTTCGTTCACAGGAAGATGGAGGGCATATCCTCCCAAAGAGGGACTTTTAATAATCCTAAAATCCGTTACTGCTGATTTGAATTTAATCAGACTTATTTGAGGGCTAATATGGATCTTGGAATTTCCAATTACCAAAAACTGAGCTCAAAGAATCGACTTTTTTATTATTATTTTTATTATTTTTGATTAAATTTTTTTTTAAGTCTTTTTCGACATCGGGGACCATTTAGACTCCGTCCTTATTTATTTATTTATATTAATTGATAGCCAATATAATATAAATTTTTGTCGCTCAGGCCCGGAAACGAACCACTAACCTTTAGTACGTGAGGGATTAAAATAATTAATATTAGATATTATATATTATTAATATTAATATTAGATATATTCTTTAACAATTAAACTGAATTATTTATTGATTTTTTTATTCAATATGTTTACAATATTTGTATTTTAAAATAAAAATCAAAATAAAAATAATTAATGTAATAAGATAAAAAACTATATTTTGTAAAATTATTGTATATTTATACTGTATATAAAGTTCACAAGAAAAAAATATAATAAATGATATTATAATCAGGGGCACAGAAACATTTACCTTTTTACTTTCTCTTATCTATATATGAAATATATGGTGAGAAAGTATTGCGATAGCAAAATAAATCGATGTCGAGATTTTTTTGCGAGCGGGGGTAAGAGGAGATGCAAGATCGGCAATAAGAAACCTCCTTTTGGATGAAGTAAGCAAATAAGTGATATTTGTTGATACGAAAATAGTCAGATGCAATAGGTAATACTGAAGATGGAGAAAATATGAAATGGCAACTAGTCATTTTCATTCTGCTTTCCTATATGTTTCGGTCTTGGTTAAGATCATTATCATATCAGAGCTCTGGAGCTTTCCTGTAAGCAATTTTAAATAAATGAAATATATATAAATATTATTTGGAACTGTTTGTATTTTTATTATAAATGTTTAATAACCTTTCTAATATAAATGAAATTGTTATTTATTTACATCGACAGCCGTAGAGCTGTAATTATGTCCTTAACCATGACCGAAACGTCAGAAAAGGGAAAACTCTAGGTGCATTTCTTTATTTTCTCAAATTTCATGAAAAAAATTTGCCTCCCCATATGATTTTATTCACTCCCCCAAACATAAATTTTGAAATGACCTGCTGTTGGAAATTGTTATTTTGTAAGGTGACCAACCGTACTCTTTTGAGGAGTTTTGTACTACATGTACCGTACTCCAAAAGTACTTCTTTGCATTTCTTTGTACTCCTGACGATATTTTGCAAGTTATCTATTAAATTCACCTTAAAAAAAGATGACAGAATTAGAATATAATCTTCAAAAGTTGTCGTTAGTCGCTGTCACACTTCCCGTCAAATATTCCTTGAATATTGATAAAATTATTAAAAATGAGATTTTTGGGTAGAATACTACCCCCACTCCTACTACTAAACTAACCTAAATTTGTAAATTTACTCCCATATTTCAAGGGATTTTATATTAAATTTCGATTATTAAATATAAATCAACTTAATTTATTTTAAATTCCTTATCAAATTCCACCTTATATCAAGAGAGAATTGCCACGGAAGGAGAAGATTTCAGCATGAATTTCTTCTTTGGATGCTCATATCTTTTTCTTTGGTTTGCCACAACCCAGTTGAATTCCACTCTTTTTGCATAAAAAATAGTTGGTCACCTTATATTAATATTTTAACAAAAAGGATTTTCAAATAAATATACATCTTATATTGGATAGCCTCGCTTTGGCAGGAAAAGGGGAAAAAATCAAAAGAAAAAGAGGTTTTTCCAAATGAGTTTATTAAAACCTAATAGAGGCTCTTTTTCATCAGTAACTGAAATTATTTTTATTTCTGCACTCAGCAAATATGAAAATCACAGCCAAGGAATTTCAACCGACTAACTGACATCATTCAATGGAAAGAACATGATTAAAAATATATACATTAATATTTTTCATTATTTGGCCCTATACAGATAGAAAAGGCATTTAAAGGCAACGAATTGGTGACATGTCACGCGAGCGCAGTAACATGTGCTGGGTTACCATATATAAATATTTTTTTTTCGAATTTTATATCCAGGAAGTAAATCCTCAGAAAAAGGTTTACAATCCGATACTAGATGCTTTGGAAGAATTTGAATTTTGATCCAAAATCCTTCTTAGTAAGAGGATTTCAATCTAAGCTTTTAGATCCAAAATGATATCGCAATCCCTGCATGAAAATAAATTTTTTCTCTTTGAAAAGAGTCAGCTTTTTTCAGTCAACTTCGTGAGCTACTGATTGACTAAAGACCTCCTCCTTATTAAAAAAAATTATAAAATAATAAGTTTACAGACCAAATTAAAGATTAAAAAAAAATGAAAATAAAAATCCTTCATCTAAAGATAAGCTTTGTTAATTGTTTGTATTTTTGTGTAGCTAACTAAATGGCTCACGCGAATTCCCAGGGGTGAACAGATATAGTAATATGTTATGTTTATTGGGTTTTATATGAAAAAAAAATTGAAAATTTTATTTACTTCTATGTATCTATCAAGTCTTTTATTCATATCTGCATTCATCATAATTAGTGCATGTACTTTGTTCGTTAAGTCTTGACATTGACCAAAAAGCGCGTCCGCATCCCTAAAACAAATTATAATAAAAATAATGTAAAGTAGGATGGATTTTATATTTTTTCTTCAATTATTCCTTAGAATTTTCCTCGCGTAGTCCTTAAAAATCTCTCAAAGAGAAATTTTAGGACCAGAATTGACAGTAAATAATAATTATTATACAGATAGTATGAACTCACAAAAAATTATTTTATTAAAAATAATTATTAACATTAAGTAATATTATTGCATAGGAACAAAAAACTAGTATCCCATTTATTAACCATTTTGAAACTCGATATCTTACTTATTAAGCTTACCGAGTTCATTCAGATTTCGAGAATCCAATCTTACATGAATTTCCCGATCCCTAATACAAGTGACTTACCTTTTTTTTTTATTTACCTCTAATTTTTTTGTTGATTTTTTTATATATTTTAAGTTTCTTATCTTAAATTCTTATATTGAAAAAAAGAAGTCGAACTCACGTTCTTCCATGTTTTACTCTCCCGCTCGTGGATATTTTATCTTATAAACTAAGCATCTCTTAAAATTTTTAAGATCTATAAGATTTTCAATTGACTATATATGGCTGATGAGATACTTAAACTTATTCGGTTTTTTTTTGTTTTATGGCATGTCCGTTCGACGTCCTTTCTTTTACTGATGCCATTGGGCAATCGCCCAAACTCGCCCTTTATCTAATGCTATCAAGTATATTAAGCATAGCAATATACTTTATTCGTAAAGTCGGAAAAATTTATTCCGTATATTAGAATAAACAGTATGAGTCCTTATTTAGTGACGGCTCCGCCACTCTTTTATTGCCTATGATAGCCTATGACCAATATAGCCGCTGCCATAGACGCGTTGTTTCATGAGGGCTCAAAAACCATTCACATTAAAAAAGATTAGAAATATTTTAAATATAAAAGAATTTTCAGCCTAATGATAAAGGACCTTGTTATTCGACATTACCGATCCGATTGCTGGCCAAAACTCATCGGAACAATGAAAATACAACTTCAAAGGATCATTTTTGTTAATTGGGCAGAGGTGTCATGTCTTTTCAGGTACATGAGGCCATTTAGATTCTGTCTATTTAAATTAATTAGTAGCCAATATAATTTAAATAAATTTTTGTTGCTCAGATGAAGCGAACCCATGACCCTTAAAACCCCTGAAGCGCCTTGATATTATATAAACAGGGCCAGATTTACCTATTTCTAGGCCAGGGATGGCAAATAAGATTTGATCGCTGTGCCAAATTTAGATAAAAATTTATTTCAATTTTCTTCCCGTGCCAGTATCTATGGCCAATATTTATAATATATAAATAAACATATTGCATTATATAATTTTTACAGTACAGTTACAGTACAAAATCTCTTGGGTGCCATGTATTTGCTAACGCTACCCTAGGCCAAAGCACATCATTCTGCCTATCCTCCCCCCTGATTTATAATTTTCAATTTAATATTAAAAAAGTTTATTTTTGAAACATATAAAAACTTTATAGTCTTTATAACCTTTGAATCACATTATATTTTTAATTCAAAACTACACTACTACTTATGAATTTGCCTAAAATCAACAGCTACAAAAAACTTCTGTAGATACGCCTCCCTGAATGCTGCGCCTTAGGCCATGACCTAGATTGGCCTTATGGAAAATCTGCCCCTGTATATAAAGCTATATTTGTTAAATTTATTTTTTGAATAAACCTTTCAAAATATTTCTATTTCTAAATATTGTTTACTTACATGTTGATCCGCCTAGATTTAAAAATCTCATTGAACTATTTCATCTTGATTGTTTAATTTTTTTTCCATTCTCTTGGTTTTTTTTTTTAATTTAATTTAGAATTTTAATTACTTCTTTTAGGCCCGAAGGCCTTTTTTTTAAACACCCCTTTCCTATAAACCAATTAATATAAATATTTGTTTTTGTTTATTTTCTGAAATATCATGGATACCAACCTTTATATATTGTATTTATAAAATTTCCATAAAAATATATTTTTCTATATTGGATTTTTAGATATTTTCATTTTTTAACTAACTTCCCTTCTAAGATTTACTTAGGTAGGATAATACATAAATTCAAAATTATTCTATTCATAATTTTGAACAATTTTTGGTTGAAATTTTTTTTTTATATTTTAGAATTTTAAGAAACCTAAATTATAAAATTTAAAGGATAAAATATTTTTTTTTTAAATCAAAAGTTGTTCAAAATGATGATACAACTTCTTATATGAAAATTATTTCATTAAAAGTAAATAGTTTTTTTTTTTTTTTTTTCTTAATCTCTAGTCTCTCGGCATCTGAGGCCATATAGACTTTTAAACTATTACCAATTTATTCTTTACGATACTTGTTATCCAGGCATTTTTATTTAAATCAATTGGTATCCGATTGCTTTAAATAAATTTTCATCGGACTGCCTGGAATCCGAACCCACATCTCTTGGTTTTTATATTGCAATATTGACATTGCCAATAGTTTTAACCTCTCGGCCACTAGGTGGGGGCAAGTAAATAGTTAAGAGGATATTTTGATTTTTGAGGTTTAAACTTCAATTTAAATACCACATGCTATGGTCGATTGTTTACTTTACTATCTAATATTAACTATATTAATTATATGAAAATTATTTCATTAAAAGTTAATAGTTAAGAGGATATTTTGATTTTTGAGGTTTAAACTTCAATTTAAGTACCACATACTATGGTCGATTGTTGACTTTACTATCTAATATTAACCTATAGAAAAGTCTCCTGATATTATATTCATTTTTTATTTAATTTTAATAATTTTAATTTTTTTTTAATTTTTTTTTTTGTTTGTTGGTTTTATTGAGGACCGACTGTCGGACATTAGTATTGATTTTATTGTATTTTATTTTAATTTTTTATTTTCACACTAATTGTTTTTATTTAATTAAAATAGACTAAATCTACCATTAAAATATAAATAATTTTATTTATTTTATTCTTTATAAATTAAATTAAAAAATATAAAGAATAAAATTTTATTTATGAAATGTAATCGATTAAATTTGGCGCTGCCCAAATACAAAATGGCCTCTGTAGGGAGATATGCACAAAAAATATTGCCCTTTTTGTCATCTGTCATTTCTAATATGTTTTAGAAAAATTTTATTTTATTGTTATTTATATAATATTTGTATTTATTATGGATTCATTAGAAGATCATCTATTTCATGCCGTTCATAGTGGTGATCTTAATTCTGTATCGTGTTTATTAAAACAAGGTAATTTCAAACTAAATTTATCAAATATATAGATAATTTCAGATATAACCATGAGCGAACGTCGAACTGATTTTTGTTAATTATTGTCTTACGGTAGTTCAGATTGAGCTAATCTATTTGAAAACAAAATATAAACAAATGACAACTCCTGTTTCTTTAACTATTTTCTCTTATTATACCTTTTATAAAATCAAATATATTCTGAATAAAAATGATCATAACAACGTAATTATACTTCTATAATTCAAGTTTTTGAGGCATTTCTCAATCTCTTTGAGTATTTTTTCAAGCTTAAACAAGTTAAGTTTGTTAAACCTTAACAAAAAAACATACTCTGTAACAAATTTATAGATCATTGTGTGTGTAGTTTGTCTGGCTGGGCCTCTGATCTCTTAAAAACTATTTCATTCTGAAATTGCGGTACAAAAAATATAAAAGAGATCTTGACAGAATAGATATTCAAGACCTATGGTGGAAATTAATAATTTATTACTGAATATAACTTCATTAGACCATTTTAACCCTTCTAATTTGGGACTCATTTGTTTTCCCTTCGAATTTTGTGAATGTCTCACACGAGTAATTCAAACCAATATTGGTTTGCTTCTTTTATGTTAGTCTTTCCTCTCTCATCATCAAGCGATAGACTGGTATGAACCAGTTTGTTTTCTTTCCTTGTAACTTCAATAATTCATAATAATTGATATTCTTATCCCGAATCATGAAAAGAAGAATCCACTTTATTAATGTAAATATTATTTATTTCCAGGTGCAAATGTAAACATGGTTTGTTCGTCAGGAAGGACTCCTCTTGGAACAGCAGCTGAATTAGGAAATATATCAATTTTACAATTATTATTAGATTCTTTAGGCATTACAGAATTTGAACAAGTTCCTAAATCACGAAAAAAATCTAAAAGACACCGACTACATAAGAAATCAAGTCATCACCACTCAGGAGAATCTAAAACATCTACATCTAACTTTAAAGAAACAAATAATAAACCTCCAAAACAGATCCAAGAAAAAAATCAAAATGTTGGATATTATATATTTATACACAAGGATAGAGGAATTTTACATTCGCCCGAGGGTACTGAAGAACTTTCTATAACTAAAAACCGAACACAAACATGGAATGGAGATGAAGATGAAGCCTCATCAAGTACAGCTGAAGCTTCTTCTTTTCATCCAGCCACACCCGATGGAATGGATCGATTAGAATGGGATGCGGAAATTTTAGAAAAAGATCGAATTGTAGAAGGTGCAGATGATTGGACTTCCCTTTATCAATGGTATGCTGATATTTTAGACAAAACAAGTTCCTTATTATCTTCACCACAAGCTTGTGATGTGAATCATCAAGATGCCTATGGAAGATGTGCAGTGCATTATGCCGCGGAACAGGGTCATACCGAGGCTTTGAAAGCACTTCAAAGAGCTGGTAAGAGTAATAAATATCACAGATTTTTCTCGCTTATTTGCGAATTAATGTAAAATTGGATGATTTTATTGATAAATTAATTTAAATAAATATAGTAATTTATTAGATAAATTTAAAAATATATAAATGAAATTTTTTTAATATTCCTTTTTTTCAGGTTGCCGATTGGATATAAGCGATTCAGACAATTTCACTCCTCTTCATTTAGCAGTTGCTCGGGGACATACTGATTCAGTGATATTTCTTTTGGACCAAGGCGTGGAAGTGAATCGCAAAACTAGTGATAAAACAACAGGACTGTTTTATTTCTGCATATTCGGCGAGCTGGAGGCGAATATCTTCAATAAGTTGCTTAGCCCCTTGTGTTATCTGT
>JAAAKE020151593.1:0-12649 GCA_010014785.2 Anisolabis maritima
ATATATCTTGAGTTAAAAATTATAATTTTCTCCAAGTTCTTTTATTATTATAATTATCAAAATAATTAAAACAAAAAAATTTATTCTTAAATGTAATATTAAATGTTATGATGAAAAATTCATAAAAATTTTTTATACAATATGTTATAATTAATATTCGAAGATTATAAATTAATATGAAGAGGTTTGAAATGGGTTGAAGCCGGTGGTATAAATAAATTTATATTTAAGATGAAATGTTTTCGTTTTAGTTATATTTCTGATAATAAAAATAAAAATATTATTTTGTTCACATACACACCAATTTTTTTTTAGACATAGGGGACCTCAGAATGGGTATTACCGTTGAGTTCTCCACATCAATTTTTTTGCGAACGCAATATTTTCTCACTATATATTACATATATAAGTAAGAGAAAGTAAAAAAAAAAAAGTTGTAATGTATTATATAAAAATAAAAAATAATGATGAGAGTAGAAAATTTGAATTGTAATTGAAATAAAATAACAATGTGTGGTAAAATTTGTGTTTTTCTATGAGAAATGGAGTGATAGCGATTCCGCATTTTGAATATTAATTATTTTTAGCAATTTATTTATATATGCTAATTAGGACGAAATATAAGAGATGCGAATTGAGAATGATACGCATTTGAAAAATAAATAAAAAGCTTACATTCTGATATGAGATGTTTAGTTAGTGAAGTTATATAAACCTTTTATTTGTGAGTTGGTTTCAATCACACAATGTCTATATTATTTACTGCTAGTAATGCTAAAGTAAACTAAATTTTTGATGGATAAAAATGAAAAAATCTACTTTATATATATATAAAGTTGAAAAAACAAAAAACAAATATTAATATTAAATTTTAAAATTGATTTAACCACTAAAATGAAATTCAATTTTGTTCTAACAAATTTGTTCAGTAAATATCTTTATCATCTTAAAAAAAAAAAAATTCTTTAATCCTGTTTTGATATTCTATCTAAATTTCAAAAATTGCAAGTTAGAAACGCGCGTTCCAACCCACTTTGTCAAGACTTTGTCTTTTAGAAACTTTGCACAATCTCTCTCTCTCTCTCTCTCTAAAGAAGTGTATAAATAAATAAAATATATAAATAAATAAAAGAAGTTTTTGTTGTGTTGTTGATGAATTTAATTGATACAAAACAAAGCTTATTTAGTTTGTGAAATATAAAAGAGAAAAAGTTGACAACATTTTGAATTATTTATATAACAATCTATTATAAGTATTATATTTGGAGACGTCTAAAGTACGTTCACCATCTCTTTCTCTCTAATGGATGATACTTTAGTCCTTCCTTCATTTAACCAGGCCCAACTTGAGACCATCTTGTCCTTAAGCTCTTAAGAGACCACAAAGAACCGAAGACACCATCTTTAAAACTCCAAATGGGTTATTAACTTAGTTTCTGCCGATATTAATAATTAGGAGAGAGGGAGAGAGGGGGATTTAACGTAAAAACGAGGGAATTTTATATTAGAAAAAATTTTATAATTTTTTAGAGGCTTTTTTTTAATTTTTCCTGGTGAATAAATGAATGACCCAGAGTTGACCGAGCTAAGAGGAGAATTCTTTTTTAGTCATTTTCACTATTTTCTTTTCAACCATTTTGCCAAACATTTCAAAACTTTGTATTTTGTCTTTCGGCATCGTAAGTCAATACAGAAATAGACAATAAATTTTATAATTGAAATATATATATATATAATACGAGTTGAAAATATAATAAAGACGAAAATAATTTTACATTTTGTTTAAAGATAACTCTAAGGCAAGTTACCAGATTTGTAACTTCTTCATACTTTAAGTTATTAAAATATACAAGAAAATGTTAGAATAGTCATCTAAACAAATAATATTTTTTATATATTTTATTTTAATATCTTAAGGCCGAAAGAAGCACAAATCTTGTAACGAAAAGTTGCCTGCATGTTAATAAAAATGCTGTTTTTGGATTTCTTTTCTTTTTATAAATATATTTTATATTGAAATTTAACGATAATCATTACCCGTCCATATATACTTAAATTAATTGGTAAAATTTTATTTTACCTTTTTAAAATTTTTTTACTTTAGAAGCTCTTGCAAAATAATTTTTTAACCAATTGCGCATTAATCGCCTAATGGCAGATTAGTCGATTTCTAGCCATTCCGTAAATCTTACCCCCACTCTCAAAAGAGAGAAAAAGGTAAAAAGATACTTTCACAATAACGGATCTGTCTAATTAAAAAAATACTAAAACTAAACCTTCTTTACTACTTAGGGAGAAGTCAACGCTCATGATTCTTACCCTACTGCCTCTGAGAGCAGCCGCATTATAATAAAATTTTTTTCTCAATTCTTCATTTCATTTGTTAGGGAGGACCTGTGCCACTGACTACCAGAAAGCCTTAAAGATTTCCATCCATAGCTGACTAGATTATTTATTGATAATAAATAAATATATTTCACAGCCAAAGCTCTGATCATGAAAGCTCTTTTTCACAAGAAAAAGAAAATATATGAAAAATGATATGATAGAAAAAGAATAAAATTTTAAATTCAAACAATTGGAACCAGGTGGCAATTAGATTTTGAATTCAAACGTTTTCCACTTGGCTTCTGTCAATTTTAATAATAATTATTATTTAATTTAAATAGAGATGCATTTTAAATAAAACATTCAATGATGTATGAATAAGCTTTTACGGGAATTTAAAAAAATGGTTTCAGGATATAACTCATAAATGTCAAATATACGGAAATTATGAAATATATTATTACATCATGCGTTTATTGGTTTATAATTTTTCTCTATTAATTTAATTGATTTTACCATGAAAATCGATAATTTATAAATTAATATATATGATAAAAAAAAAAAGCATTACCGGATTTACTTATGATAGAGAAAAGAAAAAAAAATTACAAATTTCATTTGATTATTTATATAAGATAATTATTGTATGATAAAAGTTATTAAAGTTATGAACATTTAAAATTAATTTTTTAAAAATATTTCCGAAATATAGATAGAATATTAATTCTTATTCCCTTCAATTAACCAAATGGATGTTTTGTTTAATGCCCTTACGAGTCTTGCTGAAGTTTCTGGGTGGGAGAGATTGATTGGTTCGCCATTAATTCATTTAATTAATTTAATTTCAATTTCTCTTGAACTCTATATAATCTCTCATTATTGTGTTGTCTTTATATTTACATAGTTATATTGTTCAAAAGACTAAATAAATATATTTTGTCGATGCATAATTGTATTTAGTTTATTTTATTTTCTCTTATTTTTTTTAATTAACATAAAATAATATAAAAAAAAAAAAAACCTCTAAGCGGCAAAGCCGAAAGGTAAATTAGAGTACTTATTATATTTTGGAAAATTAATTTTTTTAATATTTTCCAATGTTCATTCATTTTCCTTCGATAAAAGTATTCGATATTTTCACGCTTTTTTAAAACTCAGGCACCAGGCATAAGCGGGCCGAGACACATATGGGCAATGCTAACGATATCTCTCTCTCACTAACCCTGGACAATATGCATGAGAGTGTGCCTAGCCTCCAATCAATTAGAAGTCAGGGTCAAGAAATCTTTACGCTGATTGGCTGCTTCACTGTCGTCACAAAACCGCTTAAATTCAAATTACTAATTTTAATAGACACTTTTTCTAACAATAAATTTATTCAGCCATTTTAGATGTAAAAAATCTCAACATCTCTAAATCCTTTTTACTTTATATTTAATTATTCTCAATATTAATTAATATTATTTTAATAAAGAAAAATATTACTAAAATTAAAAAATCAAAAAGGTATTAAAAACCCAAATTATTTAAGTCTTTATCGGCATCGGAAGCCGGTTCATATTTATTTAAATTAATTGGGAGCCAATATAATTTAAAAAATTTTATCACTTCGACAAGAGGAAACCATTTCATTGCCATTTGCTTCGTCAATAATATCTACAAAATTCTAGCCCAGGCATCGGTTAATTTCCAGGAGTGACACGGTTTGTTTCTCTATACCTTTTATTATTAACAAACCCATTTAATTTATAATAAATAAAATAAAAAAAAAAAAACATTTATATATTTACTAAGGAGTGTAATTAATTTTTTTATCGTAGTTAATTAGAAACGCAAATACGTCTTTAATGAATAATAGATTAATTAAAGAGGAATTCAAATAAATAGGACAAATTACTTTCCTTGTTGAAATTCGAGTGTTCTCTTGTTTTAACGTCTATCGCCCATTGCATGGATTATTTACGAATTCCCCTACTTAATTTAGCTGAAGTAGTTAAATCGAACTCCTTTTATTCTATTTATATTTAAGCCTATAGAGAGAAATATGCAAAGATCTCGTTTGCCACTTCAAAGCTTCCAAGTCAAGATTTTATCTGCCTAGATGGAGAAGAAGAAGAAGAAGAGGTTTTCTGTGACACAGGGGGGTTAAAATGTAGGCGGGTTGTTTTTTCATGAGGGGCAGGGGGTGGGACTGATTTGAAAGACAAGCAGCTCTCGTGACAACTCCTCGCAATGAATAACATATAAGCCTCCATCTTGGAACACATTCATCTTTTTGAGCTTACCTACATACTTTGCTTAGAACCATCATATATACATATATATATATATAGGGCGGTTATAAAGTCTTGAAACGATTTTATATAATTATTTTGTTAATTGATGATCTTACTTTAACCAATTATACAAGTGAATGATTTTACAATAGTATTCAATTTTTTTTTCATTCTCAATTATAGTTATTCCTTTTATAAAAAGAAGAGAGCAAAATCTAATATGATCAAATATCTTTACTTTCTCTTACATATATAGGAAATATATAGTGAAAAAGTATTTAATTATGGAATTAATCATAATAATAGATAACAAGGAATTTGCAAATTTCAATTTTTTCTAAGAAAAAAAATTTTAGTATGTTAAATTAAATTTTCTAATTTTTTCTATAAGTTAGAGAGTTTTTGATACTCCCTATATATATAATGCATTATATACTTTTAAATTTAACATTCTTTGGCCGTAAGTCAAATATGAAATAAGCTAAATCTTATTAGTAAATTTCGATCGAAAGGCATTATAGAATTTCTCAATGACATTTCATTATATGATTTTCAAGTTATAATAATACTATACGCGAATATATATATGCTCACGTGTGTGTATGAGATTATATTCTTATTCTTGAGACATTTTCTGCTAAAAATTCAAAAAGGGCAATAAATTTTGTTAAATCTTCTTACGTAAAATATCATATAGAAATACAATTTCTATATTTTTAAATACAATACATATATATATAAATCATTGGTGATTTGGCTGTTTAATCATATTTACTTTCGTGATTCTCATAGAGTCGAAAACTTTCACAGAAAAACGTAAACGTTTTAAAATTTATAAAGAATCAGATAATTAAAAAAAAACTAATAAACAATTACAATAGAGTGCATTACCTTTAGATGTTTTGGTTACTGAATGGTTGTCTGTAAGGTAGGCAGTTCAAATGACTCATCACTACTGTCTCACAGTCGTGAACCTGTGTCTGGCTATCACTTCTGGAAGTCTATTGTCTGAATTTTATGACAGGCCATTTATGATCCCTTATAAACAATATAATTAAAGCATTTAGATATCAAATATATTTGATTAGGAATTATTAGTTTTCGATCATTTTAAACAAAAGCTTCGAATCGCAAAGCGACATGGATACCCAGCTTAAATATTAAATTACAGCCTCGAGCATCTTTTCGTTTTTAAGAAATCTTGTTCACACACACAAAGCATTTTTCAAGACCCATTTATTTAGACGGATGCTTGGCCATTTCATAAAACAAAAATATAAAGATATTCCTGTATAATTTGATTAAAAATTGTGGTAAAGTTCACTTTTTGAAATTAGATAATTTTTTCCAAATAAGAAAATTAAATTGTTCAAAGTGAATTCCTAATTAAATATATTTTATATCTAAATGTTTTAATTATATTGTTTATAAGGGAACGTATATGGCCAGTCATAAAATTTAGACAATAGATCTCCAGACCAGTTAGCTAGTCAGGGGTTCACGGACAGTGAGAGAGTAGTGATGAGTCATTTGAACTGCCTACCTTACAGGCAACCATTGAGAAACTAAAATACGCAAAGTTTAATCCACCCCATCGTAGTTTTGTAGTTTGAATGTTAGTAAACAACAGGAAATACTCTAAGAGAAGAAAAATGTTTAAAAAACAATTATTTTAATTAAATTTTTATTAAATTGGATTTATTGCACCATGTCAAATATTAATAATTTCAAAAAAAAAAAATTAATAAGACAAATCTGTAAATAAAAATTTCAAATACGCCTATAGAAGGCAACCAGTACTAAAATAGGTTTTTTTTTTTTATATTTAATATAATCAATTTTATAATTTTTTTTTTTAGAGTGAGCTCTGGATATATTCTATTAAAAGGCAGAGCTGATAGAGGCATTTGCATATTTTACGCTTCTATAAATTCGTTTAAAGAAATATTCTCAGCTGTATATTTTCTTTTTATTATTAATTAATAAATAAATTTGAGTTAGAGCAGGATTCCCGGGTGCAGCCAAATGGAAAATAAAATAAAATTTGTTCTTGTTGCCAAGGAACCTCTCAAGTACTTATTCAGAGCTAACAAGTAGTCAATTTTCAATTTTTACAGTTGTTAGGTAAATTTATTTTAGCAACATTGACTAGTATATACTAATATATATATTAATATATAATTACAACCCCTTCCTTCACAAGCCTCGGTTATATCGGTAAAATTTGGGGATCAGGAAGACTGCGAAAACAAATCTTAACCATCATCACATCTTACCGATCCACTCTTAATAAAGGCTCCAAAAGAGAGCCAAAACGTCGAGTTCATCTGAATAATTAATGTTAGCTCTGAAGAAGTGGGTGAGAGGTGTACGAAACATTGACAACAAGAACATATTTGTTTTTATTTTTCATCTGGTTGCACCCGGGAATCCTGCCCTAACTCAAATTAACTTCTACAGTTGTCAAAAAAAGAACAAAACAAATAAATAAAGTTAAATTATTATAAGTGGAATTGGAGTGGAATAACTTACAGTTAATCGACTTGTAAATTCCTTGCAATATTTTTCACTTCGACGGCTACTGCGCCGCAGACGGAGCTGTAAATGAAAAAGAGTTTAAATTAAAAAATAATTATTTTTGATTAATCAAATTTTTAATAAAATAATTTGCAAAATAAACATTCCCAGCCTCTCCCTCTACAAATTGTCAAATTTAGTCATAAATGTATAAATAAAAGATATAACATTTATATTAGACGTATAAAATTTTTATCTCATCTACTAGTATTTTCACAAAATTTTATATGAAGTAAAATTTTTTTTCGTGTGTAGGAGTGCCGTGTTATACGAGATTATGTAGTGTGTTTGTTATTTTGTGAAAAAAATATTACTTGTAAAATATGTGTCTAAAAAGTTTTTTTTTTTTTAATCAATATAATTAATTGAAGCAATATTCTAAAACATAACCAAAGTTTCTAACAAAGGTGGCGTTTATTGATAAAAAGAATTGCGTATAGGAGTTGGGGTGGCATGCTCTGACAAGGTTCAATTATAAAAATGAAGGCTCGTCCTCATTCTCCTGGTGCTCGTTTGCAACCGAATCAATTCAGCTAAGATGTCTGGATTGGTTTAGTGGTTTGATCTCCATCGATTGTGTTTGTGGCGCCTCGGGGTTCGCATCTACCCCCTGTCATTCACCAAACAATGGCAAACAAGTTGCGCAAACAAGAAAACGTGCCGTAAAAAAATACGGCCCTAACTCCCCCGGCGGCGAAAAATGGTGCGCGCAGGCGCCATCCACACCTTGTCCAAAAAAAAAAAAAAAAAAAAAAAAAAAGAAGGAAAAAAAGGCAGCTAGTTGAGAACAAATATGAGGTTAAAATAAAAGACAAATTCATTCAATTCAAATTATATAACGACCAAGCGCTCGTTGTTCGAACAATAGTCAAATGCAAATGCAAAAAAATACTGCCTTTTCAAATGATTCGTTTAGTATATAGTTCGCCAACGAAAAACCCTTCAACTTGGCAAAAAGGCTTATCAAAATTATACTACTTGATTAGTTAAAAAAATAAAAAAATAAAACTTTCTTGATAGATGAAAAAAAAAAGCTGGAAATTATCCAAAAAAAAAATTTTGTTAGCAATTTCTACAGAAATGTTTTTCTTAAATAGCCTCCTCTGGGATTCAGCCTTTATTCAGAATTTCTATTTATATGACTTGATGTGCACAAATCAAATCAACGGAATATTGCATTAGCCCCAAAATGTCACATCAATTGTGCAACTTGAATACAAAGTTTATTTGATTATACCATTATTATTACCGATGAAGGAATATTAAAAAAACAAATATCATAAAAAGTTTAATTTAAAATTGAAAAAAAAAAAAATTAAAATAGGAGATAATAATTATCACCTATTAACTTAATATAAATAAATAAAGCAGCTACTGGAAAATTTAAGTAATAGTTTCTTTTTCTTTTTTTTTTTGTTTTGTTTGAATAATATACTATCCGAAGAGAAAGTAAATGGACAAGTGGTTATGTTTTAAGTAAAATATTTATTTTAGAATAGACTTGTCGAAATGTTGAATCCAACTCTCATCTTTAATTATTATTAATTTTGTCCTTATCCCTTGGAGTTAGAGTTCCATATTCCCAGTATTCAATTCCCGTCCTGAGCGATAAAATTTATATAACTTTCTCTCTCTATGTCACTTCTATTATTTCTTATCCTTGAAATATCGGGAAAAAGTAAAGAATTTACTTGTTCACTTACTTTATCGATGAATGGCTGGAATGCCTGACACCTAAAGGATCGATTCTGAGAGAATTATTTTTAGTCTAAGTGAAATAAATAGAGAAGGATCCTTTGAACATACAAAATTTTTATACTGCTACAAAAAGTAGAAGCAACTCTTCACTCAAATGAGACAATAAAAAATGAATAATATATTCCGAAATGAAAAGGAGACATTTGCTTCATATTTAGGTCATCTTTTGATTGTTTATATCCATTTTAATGTTATTTTAGTTTATACGCTATTGCTTTGATCATAAAGATAGTTTTACTTGCTTTGATCCTAAAGAGTCTTTATAATTTTTTTTTTTCATGAAAATTTTAAAATTGAATTTTTGCAAGATTACACACATTATAGAGTAAAAATTAAATGTTTATTTACATCTCCAGTTCGGACATCTCTCATAAAATGATCCTGGCGACTTAAATAAATATTTTATATACATCCACTTGTCAATATTTGTTTCATGTAAATAGCTACTTGCCTTAAAGGAGGTCGCCTTCTGGAATATTTCCAATTTATAGCGCTTATATTACTCTGACTTGTTTTTTTACATCTACTATTTTAAATGAGTTTACAAAATAAATTTTTTTTTGTTTTTGGTACTTTTTCTACAATTGGGACACTGAAGGGACATATTCATAAATTTTTTTAGATCATGTTATTTGACTAGGTAATATGTTGAGAAATTGGAAAAATTAAGGGAGTTTTTTTGGTTATTTCATTAGAATGCTTATAAATCCACCGGTGACGTTTTGGTTCCAGTTCGAACCATTTTTGGAGCTACAAATTATAGAATGTTTTTCTTTTTTATATTTCAACAATTTCATATCTGTGCCCAAGGGCACAAGGCATTGCACCGCTGACTGATTTTGCAAAATTAAAATATCTTTTTTTTTTTTTGTTTTAATCCGAATATACATACATTTGAATATTATCAAGAAATTAGCGCATATTTCATGTCGACCAATTCAAGGCAAGTTGTTAGCACCGACTAGTGAGAACCTTATTTTAGTAAGTAGCATATCAAATTGTATTTTTTTTTTTTTTTTTTTTTTTTTTTTTTTTATTTTAAAAAATAAGGGCCATGTCAAAGAGGGATGGGGGAAGGGGGGTTTTAAAAGGGGCTCCGGGTTTTAAAATTTTGAGGTTATAGTTTTGTGGAAGATAATAGCAGGGAGGTTATTCCAATCACGGGAGGTCATGGGGATAAAACAAGACTAGAAATTGACTAGTTCTACTAGTCGCGAATTTAACGATATGGGAATGTTGGGACGATGATTCCCTTGTATTGCGGACAAACGCGAGGAATGATGGACTTCAATTCAACAGAACATCGACCATGGTAATATCTGTAAAAAAGTGTCAAGGCGGAGACACTTCTATGGTCGATTGGCTGCAAGGAGGCAGTTAGAGAATCGTCTCCGATCAGTCTTATTGCACGCCTTTGAATCGTATCAAGTGAAGAGAGAGCCTGCTTAGAAGCCCTTCTCCATAGGTGGGACCCATACTCAAGACACGGATGATTCTGAGATCCTTGTGTAGGATTAGAAGTTAGTGAGGGGAGAAATAATGCTTGTATCTGAAAAAGAAACCAAGTTTCCTAGCAGCAGATTTGGTGACCGCAGAAATATGGTCATTTCAGAAAAGATCCGAAGAAATCGTCACACCCAGAAGAGAAAGATAATTTCTGAATTCGGGATTATTATGGCTGTAAGTGACTTACCTATATATGAGTGATTAACTGAAAGGAAACATGAGTGACAAAATGTGCAAATGGAGGCGGGAAGGGGAATTAAGGAAGAAAGTAAAGGACGCAAAGGAGAAGAATGAAAAATTTAATAAATAATCGAATGTTGAGCTCAACTTTGTAATCATATTGTAGTATTGTAAATGCAAATCTAAACCCCAATTAGGGGAAGGGTGGAATCTTAAATAGATAAATAAATGGAGAGTGGGACGATCACTTTGATGGTTAACTAAATAACTCTATCCAATACGAGAAAAAAAGTTTTATCTTGGTTGTTTGTTTATTCAATATATATATTTAACACATATATTTTTGTTAATATAACTTTAGTATTCGGCCCTGGGTGGAGGAACAGAGCGGACGAGTGTGGCATTGCTAGTCTTTTGCCTCAATGACTGATAGTATACGCAACGAGAGTGTTTTTGTGAAACGTAGTTATCAGAGCAACGGCTTTGCTCAGGGCGCGCTCTGAGTAGTCGGCTGAATGTCATCCTTCCGCTCTCCACTCCACCCCACCACCTAATTAAATTTCACTAAAGAACTTGCCATGTTTCTCAGAATCTTATTCTATTCTAATTTAATAATTAGTTATTTTACATGTTTATTCTACTTTTTTTTTTTTTAATTCTTATGCTATCATTTTGATTAGTAAAAAAATTTGAGAAAATTTTTGATGATAACTATATGGTTTATCGCATTTAGAAAGAAAAAAAAATTATTTTCGTTCGACACTCTTATCATTTGATAAGCCAGAATTCGTCCATTTGAACCACCTGCTAGCCGCCAAATTAAAAAAAAAAAAGGTAGTTTCCTCATAGGACTGTATTGCAAGTAAATCATTGAAAGCCGTAAATTGAACTAGAGAGAGGATAAAAAATATGGGTGATTATTTTAAAGATATTTGGCGAAAAAGGATTTGTTTCAGGCAGTCAGCTGACCTTTTCCCCCGACCCAAGAGTCTCTTTCCCGTTTTCCCGTTGACACATGTTCTCGTGGGTTTCATCCCATTCCAGGGGTCCCTCTTTACCCTCGAAAGATGCGAAATCTTCTCATAGTCGTGTTAAGGCTCGTAAGGGCCCTCGGGACACCAGCGCCAGCATCCAGCCCTAAAGAGGAACGCCCCGTCTCCTTTCTTAATTAATGCTCACGCTCCTCTTTCTCTCTTGTGGCCTGAAATTTTAAACGATCCCTAAACAAATTCATTTGAAATTTTCAGATTATTTCCTTTTTTTTTTTTTTTTTTGTCATTTTGTGTTTTCCTGTTGCTGCAAAAGAGCCATTTAAAATGCAAATAAATCTTTTTAATACGCCTTCACATGCAATATTTATTTATGCATTTTAAAATACAAATAAAAAAAAAAAAAATATTCACTTTAAACAGTTCATATTTTTATCAAGTTCAGACATTTAATTTATAGCAAAATAAGTTTTGTTTGTCTTGTAGGTCACGCTTTCCAAATGCTTTATATATCAACCATTCTGTCAGGTCACAATCCATTATAGATTATTCAAAGCATTGGCTCGTTTGAATTTGACGAGATTTTGACAGTTGCCATGGATTTTTGGTTACAAATTTCCCTTTAATTTATTGAAAATTCCATAATCATTCAAAATATAATTTAAATACATTTGTTATCAAAATTTTAATTCGAAAGTAGCTATAATCCTTATAATAATACTACTCTTCAAGCCGCCATAAAGTGTCTGACTAGAGAGCATTTTTTTTCTTCAAATATCAATTAAAATGCTAATTTATAACTATTTGTGGAGTTTAATTAGAATTTTTATTGGAAAATAATTAAATTCTTGTTTGTTTGGATGTCAAATGCCAGGGAATTTTGTTTTTAAAAATGATTCCTCTTAGGTGTTTCTTTTTAAGTACAATTACCTATTACGTATAGAATTAAATAAAAATTTAAATAAATTTATTTAAGACCTGCTTAGAGGCACAAGTCCTCGGTGGCTAGGTCCAATCAAACACAAATACAAATTT
>JAAAKE020151615.1:0-12646 GCA_010014785.2 Anisolabis maritima
TAATTTTTATTTTTTGTTTTTATTTTTATTTTACAATGTTTATTTATATGTATATATGTTAATTATGAATTTATGTATTAACCTTGTATGTTTTATATATTTTTATATTTATATAAATTTATAAATGTAATCGAAATGTATTGGTAAGAGGGTGGAGAGAAGAGCTGACCCTGAGTCTTATGGTCTCGAAATATCTATAATATATATAGTATAATAAATAAGTCAATAAACCATGTTTTTGAAAAATTTTCAAAAATCGCTAAGCCAATCTGGATAAATTATATTTATATTATTATCATATAGAAATTTTTCTTTTGTTATTATATTAACTATTGAAATAACTTTACAAAAAAATATTACTTAATGAAAAAAACATGAAAATTTCATATTTTTACTAACATAAAAAAGCATGTGACAACTTTTTAGCTATTCACAACGTCAAGTGGTCCTCTATCTGTATGAAAAATTCATCTTCTGCCCCTCTGCTTCTTTTCTCATTCAACAGAAAAATTTAAATTATAATTTAATTGAGTTTTGAATACATTTTATTATTTTATTTTTTTAAAGAATCTACTGTTAATAAAATTACTTTTGGTCCATACTATATATGAGAATAATATCAAGGCTTAAAAGATTAATTCAATAGAAATAAAAATTGACCCTAAACCTCTTTGGACAGATTAATAAAATTTCTCCTATCTTTCTGTTAATCTGGTGATTTGTGTGCACCCAAATTAAACGGTCGAGATAACCTAAACAGCGGCTGCTTGCTTAGTTAATTGATAAATTATGTCTAGAGAGACAAAACTCCTGCATTCCTCACGTAGAGCGAGATTGGAATTTACCAAAGCAAAGGACCACGTGCCCTCCATTTGTTGTCCCTTAAAATTAACAAAAACTCCTAATAGAACACTTAAACAATCAAGTTTGGAAATTCACCATAAATTTTACTTGGAATTGTTTTAGGATTTCTTGAACATTTAAGGAAACTTTTTTTCTAAGAATAAAATGACACTTGATATAAATTTCTTTTATAATAGTTCTTTAAAAAAAATTAAATTTTTTCAAAGAATAGTAGATCAAAAATATTTATTCGAAGGATGAGAGATTTGGGTGCTGACAGATATTTCTTTAATTTATATATATATATTTTGGGGGGGTGGGGGTGGGGGGGAGGAATTAGGATAAGAAAAAAAGGAGATTAGAATGCTTTCCCAAGAAGAAAGTAAAAGAAGTTAATAAACATTATTAAAACTTTCTGTGAGAAGTGAAAATGAGAAGGGAGAAAATTTTTTTTCAGACAAGTTTAAATTTAAGGGTGAGCTAAATTATCTCATTCTCTTTGATAAAGCATTTTAATTTAAACAGGAAAAAATAAACAGAAGGAAAATATTTGCCTAAAAAATTGGGATAATTTAACTTAGGGTTTAATTAAAAATACACTAATTTGTTGCTAACAAGTAAGTAGAATTCATCTCCTACTTGTAGAGTTGTGCTTTACATAAATTTAATTGTAATTCAATGCACTTCAAATTCACCTTTTTCCAAAGCAATTTCCCCTATATATATAGTAAATATTTACAAATTCCTATATGGATAAAAATATTAATGTGTTAAATAATGATTGATATTTTTATATAATTATATAGATGACTATTTCTCTCTTAGGATTATTTAAAATTTGTTTTTAATTTTTATTACACATTTAAAAAATTTTATTCCGTTTATGGTGATAGATATTATGTATCAGTGTGAAGAATTATGCTGTTTAATCACCTCAGGTCATGATAGAATTTTATAATTGTTTCAATATATACGGTCTTCGAATCCATTGAAACATTTTGACCAACCTCTTATAGCAATGGATTTATTTATTTTTAGTTTCTCTCTCTCTCTAGTGATGGTTAGGAAATATGAATAAATTCTTTTTTTCAAAATTTCATAATTAATTATTAATATTTCAAGGTTAAAATAAAGTGATTTAAGTTGATTATGAATCTTGATGTTAACCCATAAATTATTAATTTTAACACAAATTAACTTTTTTCTTATACGTTAAAATTCTAATCAAAATAATTTCCCTTAGGGCGTCGTTTTTGCATAATTTTAATGAGTTATTTTGAACCTTTGAACTTCATTCATACAATTGGCTGTTAAGTTTGTCTTTGTTTGGACAGTCTGAAAAAGATCAGATGTCTTTTTTCCTGAACCTGCAGGGCAAATATCCTCTTCCTGTACGAGATTTGCACAGTCGTGCCTTATCTTGATGAATAGTAATTACATCTATTAGAACAAGTGTGTGAAAATGCAAGTGTTATCAAGAAAAACGCCAAAGAGAACTCTAACGGTATCTTCATTTCTTCTTCTTCAGAATCTCCGAACTTACTGATAAATTTTTTTTTAGTTAATAAAAATAATCTGTTTTTTATTTCCCCTCTATATATTATTAATTGGCACAATGTAAGCTTGGAAGAGGAAATGTTTAAGCAGTCAAGATTAATAAACAAGATTGGAGGCGAAGCTAACTGTTCGACCAGTTGCCAGTTTCCATCTCGATCGTTCACTTTCTTCGTTGGTGTTTGTTTGGTTCACACGCTCGAGTTGGCCATCTAGGATTTTTGAACTTGAAGCCGATGTCCTTGTCTATCTCTCTATTCAGACCAGTAGCTCCTCATAAAAAATATGCATTAATCATCATTTGCTATAGATATATCTTTTTTTTTATTATATATTTACCTGATTATATCTGAACGATAGCTTGTTTTTATACACCTATATTTATAGATTACCATTATAATTTTGTTGCACGCTTTCATAGTTTAGTTTAGGGAAATAATTGTAGAGTTCTTGGGCTAAGGTGAAGGCGAAGGGCATTTTTTCATCAAGGGCCCTTCTTTATATACTTTCCGTTAACGTCCGGTCGTCTTGACCCAGGTTTGGCAAACTGGGATCAGGTTTCTTTTAGGTATCTTTTCATATAAAATATTGATAATATGTTTATTCTTTATGAATTTAATTATTTTTAATAAATTATTTATTATGGAAACATTTTGTTTAACAACTTTATTAGGACTAATCAAGGAAATGGATTAATATAAATATTCATTAATTCTTATTTAAATTGGATCTTTTAGATGCAAAGTTTCTCATTTTTTTTTTTATTAGAGGCACTTTTCATAAACAGTTAAAAAAATTTAGAAACATGCCGACTTGTATCAAAATAATGCTTAGCTCTTTATTTATCCATTGATTTTATCATCTCATTTGAAAACTTTCTTTACACTTTTTCTTTAGATATTAGCTCGGAGAGCCTTTTAGCTTAATTAATTACATCCTTGATGTTAGAGTGGTTTGTTTATTTCTAACTTGTGAACAGAAAAATTTTAATAGCTATATAAAAATTATTTGGTTATGAAGTGAAAATTAAGTCTATAACGATATAATTTCCGAATGATCTCAAAGTTTTTTTTTTCTTTTTGAAAATATTTTATATATAGGCCAATAGTTACTATTCCCGTGTAATAACAATTATCCAATTGTAATTAGTAATAATAAGGCAATTTATATTTTTTTTAAATGAAGGAAATGGCGGGCCTGCCGGAGAGAAGATGTAGAGCCACCGAGATCAATAAGCAAGGCCAAGCACTGCTGAACTTCGGATAGGTGGCCGAGAAACCCGTCAACCGGAAGCAATCAGTACTAATTTTTCTAATCAAATAAATATATATTTAAAGACAAAATTGACGTAAAATTTAAAAAAAAAAAAAAAATGAAATATATCTTTGAAAATAATGGATTTTAGCTTCTAGCCACTGGAAGCTTTCAAAAGTGAGGTTCTCAAATGTACCTCCATTGGAGTACAAAAATAAATACAAATAAAATTCAGAAAGGAGTCAGCCAAGGAGAAATAAATGTTATCGGCGTTTCGGGTTTGTTGTGCTCTTCTTCAGGAAAGTTAATTGTCAAATAAAAATTCCAGATGTTGACAAAATTTAAGATAATAAAGTTTGACAATGGAGGCGAGTGGCTAATCAGATTGTTTGCAATTCGGGTTCGAGTCGAGCTTGCGGCAAAAAATTATCCAATTTTGTTAAAAGTTTCCGCCTGGGAAAGGAAAGTGGGAGATAATCAGTAACAAGCCCAAAGGGCTCAATTCGTGATAGCCTCAGTGCCTATAGGACAGGAAATCCGCTTCAAAAATTGAATCCATCCAAAATTTTTTTTTAAGTGTTTATTTATGACGTTTTTAAATTTACAAGATTTAATTTTGTCAAGAAAATGATTATATATTACACATCATTTGGCACTTGACTGTTCTGAAGAACAGAGCGTCCAGAATTCAAAACGTTAACTGCAAAATAAAATTTATTTCTTCTTGACTGGACCTGTTTCCATCTCATTTCAAAATCAACAGCCAAAAAAACTCTCTACATATGATAATTTCAAAAGACACTAATATTATAAGTAATAAAATTTTTTCTTGACTTTATTTTTGTATAGTTGAGAAATTTAATAAAAATCCTGTCCCTTGTGCAGAGTTAGAGATCTTGCTTCACGTTCTAAGCGTCAGTGATTGGCTTCCCGTCCTGAACGAGAATAATTTATTTATATTAGTTTACTATCAATTAATATAAATAAATAAGGACAGAGTAAATGTCAGCAGATGTCGAAAAACACTTAAAAATAAATAAATAAATAAATAAATAATATTAATAGAACTAGAGATTCTAAACTTTGGAAACCAATGCTATAAAGTTTGTTGATTTTAGGGGTAAGCTTAAAGACTTTGATATAATTTTTTTAATTCATATTTTTACTTTTTTTTTTTCAAAAAATTTAGTCTTTTTGTTCTCCTCGGAAAGAGAATTAATTTTATTCAGTGTTGTCTATTACGAAAAAGAAAATAATAATGAAAACATAGAAGAAGGGAAAGGGTTCTATCAAGAGATAGTAAAATAAATTAAAAGTTATATGTTATTAACTTTACATTTAGCTCTGCCTCTTTGTTGAGAGCTAGAAGTTGGGCTCTAAGTAGCAAAAGTCAGTGGTTCGCTTCCCGTCCTGAGGGATAAAAATTTATTTAAATTATATTGGCTACGAATTAATTTAAATAAATAAGTTGGAGTCTAAATGGTCTTAGATGCCGAAAAAGACTTTAAAACAACTATACATTTATATATCCCTACTAACTCTGATTATTTTTTTCTGATTAGATTGATGTCTGATGAAGCAATAAACTTATTCCGAAACGTCACATAGATTATTCAAAGACTTTTTCCTGCTGCTCTTGGCCATATCCTGTAAAAAAATGAAATCATTAACCTGAACATTAAAAACATTTACAATCAATGTATTTTCATAGATAAAATGAATACTTTAGAATCTTAGCGACCTGATGGAAGTCTTTTACTTGTTGCCGCCATTTAAAGTCAATATTGACGGTCTCCCTTGAAGCTATCAAGAAAGTCTTGGTTCTTGTTTGGTTTATCTCAAGACCCAAGGTCTTGGACAATAACTTTGCATTGGCGGGGATAAAACTGGTCGTAGAAAACAATAGACCATCGATTTCTAACAGATGTCATTTTCTTATCTGTATTAGATGTATCTTCTTTTAACTAACAAATAATATATCTTTATAAACCTGGACCATGGAACTGGAAGAGGAGCCCAATTTTAGAAAAGAGCGAAAATAAATACAAATAATTCTTAATATATAATTATTTGCTTAGTTGGTGTTTTATTGCTGGAAAGTAGGCCACCTAAATGACCGATTCACTAATGGATTTTTCTTAATTCCCGGATCCTTTGTACTGTTTTCTTCTTGGACTATATAGCGGGTTGTTGACACTAATAAAATATCTTTCCTTCACAAATAGGACCTGAAAGCTAAATAATTATAAAAGTTATAAAGCACATTCGTGTTAAAAATTTAATTTCAAATAAATTAAAACCACCAACCACCGGGCTTATGTAGCTATTCATCGAAAAATACGTGAGTGAGTTGATATAGGAAAGTTTGTGGCTGTAGATTATCAATAGTAGTTCTGGATTGTGAGGATGCAGCCAAGGAGGTTTTTCAACTAAATTTTAATTAATCATCTTCAGCATATTAAGGAGTTATTATCATTTTTTTATATTTATTTACTAAATAAAATTTTAGTATTTAATATACTAAAATAAAATTCAGTCGAAACTTAACTGCATCCTCAAAAACAACTTAACTTAGTCATTTGGGTCACCTTGCTTCCAACAACCAAAAATGGACGAAATTATTATTATCCTCTATAGTAGTAAAATTTTTTAAGAATTTTTGCACTAAAATAAATAATTGAAAAAACGATAAATGGAAGAGGGTTTATTTGTACCATGTTATTTTATGATAAAAACCAAATAGCAGGAAGTAGAATTAAATTTATAATTACAAAAGAAAAATTTTTTCTAAATTAAGTCATTAATTCTTAACAAGCTCAAAATTAGCATATTTGCAAATTTAAAATTGCCTTATATATATATATATATATATATATATATATATATTGCCTTATATATATATATATATATATAAGGGAGCAGGTAGTTACAATTATATTATATAGTATTATATATTAAGATCTTTAATAATAATATGAAAAATTTCTCCAACTATAATTTATTTGTTTGTTTACCAGAGATTAGAGAGGATAAGACCGTGACCTCTCAAGGTAAATGGTTGATGGCCATTTGAGTATGTGGACCAACTGATGTCTGACGCTGTGCTCACTCGAGAGTAAATTTCACAACTGCTGAGACAATAATGTTCCAAAAAGAAAAATTTAACCAACTATGTCATAATTAACCATTATTATCATCTTTTTATTAGATTATTTCATCGAGTTATTATCGACAGAAAATATTCTGACACAATTTCAATGTCTTTGTTTTTTTTTTTAATATTTTGGTGTTATTAGATAATAGAATTGTTTAAGTCATTGATGACAAGTTTTTTCATGATTGCATCTAATTACAATAACATAGTTTTTTTTAGAAAGAAAGTTAATCTCTTCTCTACTTATTTTCATTTACAAAATCTAAAATCATCAAGAATGGATTGTTATATATCTTATTATTATCAATATTGTTTTATTTATTTTTTTTAAGTCTTTTTCGGCAACGGAGGCCATTTAGACATTTAGACATTTATTCATAATTGTTGTTTTATAACTATATTCTATTTAGTTTGATGTGTTATATTAAAACTGTGGATAATACGGATTAATTTTGCGTATTTATTTACTCCTTAATTAATGGAGAAATGAATGCAGCCAAAAAGGCCAAAATACCAACTCTAAGACAAGAAATTATTCAATCGTAAGATCGTATATAAAATAATATATTTGTATATACAATTTGAAATATGTATGTTTTTAGAAAGAACTGAGGATAGCTCAAATAAAAGAATTAAAACGTCTTTAGAAGATTGAAACTGCATTCAGAGTTTATTCTACGGTGTTAATTCTAAGAATGTAAGTTAAGAAATGCAAATAATATTGATATAAATAGTGAGTGGTTAGTACAAACGCTATCATCTCGTATAAATAAATTTGTTTATGATCCAGACCAAGATCAAAAAATTGATTAATTTGGATGCATCGAATTTGAACGATAAATATTTTGGTGACTTTATTCAAATTAGGCTATGATTTCATGAAAATATCAAAAACTGCCAGAAATGATTTTATTATGTATGGGAGTAAGGTAAATTCACATTGTAAACAAATACAATTTCAAGCAATTAAAATATGGCTTACAATTTTTATCAGATGCGAATTTTAGCCAAAATAGATGAAAAACTTGGATTAAATTTATAACAAGCCATAGAGGAATGTCAAAGATTTATTAAAATAAAGCGAAAATGATTGAAAAAAAAATACGGAGAAAAATCAAGTAAGGTAAGAAGAATTTTTATAAAGTGAATGATGAGCATTTAATAAAGCAATGAAAAACAATAAAAATCAAAATAAAATGTCGTTATTCGTAAACTAGTTCCGAAATAAGTACCAAAAAGAATTTATACCTAAAAATACCACATTTCAGACTTCATTCGGCCAAATCTTTAAATATCCTCATCATCAAACTCTCGCAATCATCCACTTATTACTAATTAAAATCATATTATGAATTAGGTTTTTTTTTTAATAAGTTGTATATGTGTTGTATGGTTAATATGTATTTTTAATATTTATTTTATATTATTGTATTGTTTTTTCTTTTAATATGATTATTTATTGTTATTTTTTATACCATTGTACAATAATTGTAAAAGATGAAGGCTGGTCAGCAAAAAAATAAAAAAAAAAAAAGTTCTCGCAAACAGTACTGTTTGTTTGTCACTAGTAGTAACTTTAAAAGTCAAGGGATCTTAAATCAATTGCATAAATAAATATTCCTGAATAATATTATCTTATATAACATTAAATTAAAATTGTTTAAAGTTTATATGGCCGAAAAGAGTAAAAAAAAATTTATTTTTTAATGGTCCAACAACTTATATTAAAAAGTAATACTTACCTATAGCTAGTTATTACATTAATACAAGGAAATAATTGAATTCTAATTTAACTAATATATAATAAAATCATTTTGCTAGCAAATTTAATACCTACCAAGCACTTTTGTAAATAATTCAACTCTCATCAAGATATAATCATTAAAATAAATTATTCCAAATGGCCATTAATTATTTTAAGAGTTGAGCGAGGCATAATTGAAGTTGTTTTAAAAATCAAATGCTCGAGTGAGGTTCAGTCCGCCCCTGTGCATGTTTTTCATGAGAGTGGCTCGGTGTGAAGCTAAGCCCCATTTGAATATTGATAGGAATTCGCGCTCTGTAATCATACAGCTATTTGGCTGTCGGCAATTTTAATAGCGTTTAATTAGAGTATTAGATACTCATCGATTATAGGCTGAAAACTAACTCTTCATAACTTTTCCTTGATTGGACTTTGACTCCTATGTTAGCAAAATTTATAAACTACTATATAGGTAAGCGGAAGGGTTTCTGACCTTGCAAAATTTAGATATTATAAACCAGAATAATTTTCGATTTACATATAATTAAAAAATTGTATAAATACTCTTTTCGGAAATTAGTGTCCAGTTTTGGAAAAAAATTTATTAAAAAGTAATCTACTCAAGTAATTTGTAACTAAGTTCCAGTAATTTATTACATCATTCTGGTTTAATTTTATTTTCAATTTCTAGTCGGAAAATCAAAATGCAAAATTCTTTTTTACTTTCTCTTACATATATAAGTAATTTTGTATTTTAGTGGAAGAGTGCGGTCGCAAAATAGATATCGAGATTTCAACGGAAATGAGATCCCTGAGTCTAAAAAAATGGGTCTTGCGGAATGGTCTGTCTATGTGTGAACAATCTCAAAAACGTTTGAGAAAATTATTATTTATATTTAAACTAGGTACACTACACACGTCGCAAGCGTTTCGAAGCTTTTGAATAAAATTGGCCAATGGGTACTAGTACTTTACTGATGTGCTTTATTAGTTTATTTCGATTTCCTCAAAGTTCGCTCTAACGATTTTGATTAAAATTCATAAAACGATTATTTATTAAATGATCTTTGAAATGTAATAACCCTTATACCCCGAAAATTGTTTCGAGTCAACTTTACTCCTGTACGTCTTTAGGATTTTTTGTAATTTTCTCTTAAACTATTCTAACGATTACATTGGCTGCACATATAATAAATTAGAAAATCTTTAAGATTGATTTTAAGTGTCTCTAAGTATTAATCATTTCTCACCTCAAAATAATGTGGGAACTTCACAAATTCCATAGTAAAGATATGTCAGCTCGGCCATGGTAATAAAATATAAATATTTTCAATATTTTTTTTTTGTCTTCGACATCTGTGGCCATATTGATATTAAACGATATATAATAGTATATTTAATTACGATGCATTGATCTAGGCATATTTATTTAAATCAATTGATATGGGGGCGTTTTCAATATCTATGTTTGATAATAACTGAAATCTCCCCCTTCCCCTCGTGGCCGAGAGGTTAAAGATATTGACATAATGATTGTCTGGATCAGTACCCCCATCCCTTGACTTTTAAGGTCATCACTAGTGACAATCTCAATGGGGTGGGAGTTTAAAATATTTTAAATAAGCTATTTTTTTATAAAGCCTGTTATAATGTTTTAATTTAATTCAATTTTTGGATGTTTATTCAAAACTAATTTTTCGCAAATAATGCATATATAGGTTATAATCAAATCAATCAATTTGGATGGGCATATACTTTTGAAAATCAATCATGACCCCTATCAACTCAAATCACATTGTTATTTTCTATTAGCATATGCAAATTGATTTAATTATAGTTTAATTGAATTTGTACGGAATTTTAAATTAGGTTGAGGTACAAAATATATGATTAATCCACGTCAAGAGACTTTTCAAAAATCATTATATTATTTCATGATTTATGTTTAATTTATATAGACTAGATTGTCAAAATCAAATTTAATTAATAGAGGGGTAATTTTTAGAGTACTTTATAACCTATATAATATATATTGTATATTTCCTAAGAATTTTAGAAACTGTCAACTGCCGGCTCTTTTTAATATAAAATCTTCCCAAGATCCCTTTCAAGGAAATAAACAATACACTTCATTTTAATGGATAATTGAGAAATTTGACCGTAATTAAATAAATTTGTAGTATTAAGTGGTAATTAATATAACTTTGTCAAAAAAAATAAATAAATAAAGAAGAAATACTTGCATATTCATAATGGCAAGTGAATTAAATTAATCGGCAGTCCGTGCATGCGAATGCGCTTTGTCACTCTTTCGACGACATTGTCTTCAGAATGCCAATGAGAGATTGACCGCATCACGTCTTTCTCACAATGTAAACGTAACATTGTCTGAGAGTATTTCTGCAACGGAAGTCCTCGAGGAAACCCCGAATGCCTGCGGCTATACTGAGGACATTACCCTTCTCGTTGTCGGCATTTTTGCGCAAACAATACACATTCACTATTTAGAAACAATCAAATTTATGAACTATTTCTAACAAAAATATGAATGAAATGAAAGGGAATTTTGAAGATTAATTATATTTAAATTAATTTGTAGAATTTTTTATTTTTGTCAAAAAAGAGCTTTTTTTTTGTAAAAAATTAATTTCTCTTACTATTAATAATATAATATATTTCCTTGAGTATTTTCTTATTTGGACAAGAACGAGAAAATAATTTTTTTTATAAATTGATATTTTTTTTATAATTTTTACAAACTTTTAACCCTAACCCCTGGTCTTTGGCCAAATAAGAAAATACTCAAGGAAATAGTCAAAGATATTTATATATACGTGGACTAATGTTTTCACGGGTTGGTAAAAAACAATCCAAACAACCACTTCCTAGAACACAGAGACCAACACTCCAACTCGAGGAGTAGGCAGATTGAGGTCTCGAAGTCAACCCAAACAGGACATTAACAACACAACACCCCACCAAGACCGCCCTAGACCTCAGAGGGAAATCTAAACCACCACCAAATCCAAATCCACCGACCAAATTTGGGGACTAGCAAGATTGCAACCCCGAAAACAAATCACCTCCACCATTACTTCCTAACCCAACACTCTTGAAAATGGCACCAAAAGGAGAGCCGAAACGTCGAGTTAATTTCCAACCTTCCAGAACATATATATATATATATATTAGACGAGCATCCATCCATAAAAATAAAAAAAAATAAATTATGTTTTATCATTCTATATATGATTCATATTAAGTAGTATTATAGTGTGCTGGTTGCTACATAAGAATACATCAGCTGGTAAATTCCCGCGCCAGTCCGTAAAAGTCCTGGCGAAATCACCCCTATAGAAATCCCGAATCCTACCAATATAAGATAAACACTCATCTCCAACTTCAGCGATACATTCCTAAATGTAATTCTTGCATTCCTTTGTATCAGACCCAAAGAGACCCTCGTACTTGCACTGCTCGGCTTCAGCTGAGAGTAAGAGGAAGCTTTTACTCTCGAACGAATAAAAACAAAGCAACGGTTTGCGTATTCGAGGAATTTTTTTTGTAATTAAAGGACATATGTAATAATATTATTATAAAAGAGTTAGGTGAAATCTATATATCTTCCTATAACTCTCATTTTCTATTGGGAAAAATAGTACAAGCAATCCGTTTATGATATGAAAATTATTAGAATTAAATAAATTTGGCTAAAGCGATGTCTTTGAATACAAAAATATTACGGGAATATAAATGGGAAAATAGTTTACACAGAGTAAAAAACTCTATTATAATTGAGTACTGAAAATTATATAGCAATTTACCTTGATTTTGGCGCCAAAATTAAAAAAAAACTTTCAATCCTATACTAATTGTTTGATAGAATATGTGCGGCCGTAATACCAGATTTTTTCATTTAAATAAATTTTATTATTATTATTTTTAAGCCTTTTGCGGCACCTGGGCCCATTTAGACTTCGTCCTTATTTATTTTATCAATTCAATTTCAACCTCGCCCCCCCCCCCCCTCCCCACCCCCCCCCCCCCCCCCCCCCCCCCCCCCCCCCCCCCCTCCCCCCACACCCTCCTACCACTCA